>JAYJMJ010293406.1:0-26867 GCA_036873875.1 Laminaria ephemera
GCCGACGATTCGATTGCAATTGAAAATACATTGATTCAGGTTCGCATACATGATGCGGTAGAGAAGGCATCATTTCCTGATCGCCTGTCCAGATTGATCGACGGTGTTGATCTAATCTATCGAAGCTGTGCTGATCTTGCGGAAGAGTCACCGGACGAGCTTGAAGTCGTGTCTGTCGATGGTGCCGGTTATAAAGCGGTCAGATTCAAGGGCCATGTAGAGGTTGCTACGGCCACGCGTCGTATCATTCGGGCTCTGTACCAGAATGCCACGTCCAGTTTGCAGGAAGACAATTATTCAGTAGACCGGATAGCCGAAGAAATACCGTTTATGCACGCAATAGATGAGCTTTTCAGGGTAAAAGCACTTGATGCCGATGCAGCAAACGATATCAGGGAAGGAGTGTTGGCCGGGTCAATTATGTTGTTGGAATGCGGAGTACGAATTCACGGGGATCGCTTCGCGAGTTCGGCCACTGAGTTGCCGGATCGGAAATCATCGATAACATCAACTGAGGATGCTGTGGGCAAAGCCGCTTTGGCAGCCGGGCAGCGGGCTGGTTCAGGATTAACCAGCGACGACGAGCTTGAATATCTGATTCTTGATTTGAATAAAAAATTCAACCCGTCATATCGCAGTGAGTAGTGGCTCTTTGGCAAAAGCCGCGTGACTGGTGTCCGCTGGCAAAATCGATTAGCTTCGCTGCGCTGAAGCAAACCTTGTACTTAGTTTGACGTTTAATTCCGGATCAACCGGATCGGCTGTCAGCCAGCGGATTTCCAGTGCAGCCGACTGTTCCTTTTGACTGGCTGCTGTTGCTGAAGACATTCCCTGTTGCAACTGTTCCAGTTGGTACTTCATTCTAAGCTGCTTGTCTTCCGACGGGGTTTCAGTGTCGTGAAGAATTTCATTTTCAATGCACAGTATTCTGCGCGCAAGTGTATTAGTCGCATAGTCTGGCAGTGTGCCTGCGTTGAGATGCGTCAGTACTTTCTCCTTGCGGCTGTTTATCGCTTTTTTCCACTGCGCTTTGTCTGTTTTTTCCCCGTCATCCCATTCATTAAGAATGCGAGTGATATCACCTTCTATGGTGTCAGACGGGCTGCCTAGTAGTGCTTCCAATTGATCGCATAGTGTGGCGTTATTGCGAATTCTCTGTAGCTCTTCGGCTTGTGCTGACTCAGTAATTTTCTGGCGCTGATGTTCCAGTCCTTCCACGGCGCGATTGAAATCACGAAATAAATACTTCTGGTCCCTTTCCGGAAATTCAGCCAGGGACTGAAATTCATCTTGTAATTGCTGGATCGCTTTTTCGTCCAGTGACCCTGTGGCATTTCGTTGTGATTTGAGTTCAGTGATAATTTGCTTTGCGCGTGTAACATGTTCGACGCTGGCTGCGTATTGCTCACGTTGCTTTGTCCGGTGGGTGTTGTAGATCGCGCTGCAGGCGTCGTTGAACTCAGTCCATAGTTTTTGATCATCGCTACGTTTTGTCGCACTGGTCACGCGCCACATAGCTTGATAGCGTTTCAGCTGATTTATGGAGTGTTGGTTTATCTCTCCTTCACTCATCGCTTTAACTTTTTCGATCAGATCTGTCTTCTCTGCAACACCTGCCTCATAAGAGGGTTCAAGCTTCTGGTCGAGCTCGGTTAGAATTTTGGTGAAACGCTCCTCGAGTTTTGCACCGGCTTTCCGGTCAAAAACTCTTGCATTTCGCCATTCGTTTTTGGCCGTACGAATGGTTTTTTCTACCAGTTTTGAATCCGGGTTTTCCCAGTCGGATTTGTCGAGATAGGCTTGCAGCATGTCGCAAATATCAGCGCGAATCGCAAGTTTATTATCTTTCTCTGCTCTCTTGGCGGCGAAGTACTTTGCACACGGTTCGTATGCCGTGTCAGCGGCCTTTTTAAAGCGCGGCCAGTGTTTTTCCTGTGCCGGATTGGCCCCCATTGATTTCCATTGGGTTTGCAAATCTTTTATTCGATCAGCCTGATCCTTCATCGACAAGCCCAATGATGGAACATTCTCCATTGACTCACAGAGCGATTCCAGTTTCGGTTCGGTGGCAAACTGCTTCCAGTCGCCTAACTCGGTTAGTTTCTTTTCCTGCCGCTGCAATTGTTCCAGAAAGTGTTTTTTATCATGAGCTCCCAGTCGATTAATTTTTTTCTCTAATCGTTCATGTATGGATTTGGCCGGGCCCCATCGATTCGCCGATATCGCGCTATTGAGTGAGCCGAATTGCTTCTTAATTGATATTTTTAGTTCTTGATCTTCTTTTGACTGCTTCTTGATGTTGTGTTGTGCCGCTTGAATCAAGCCGGGTAATTCACTTGCGTAGACGGGTGGGCGGTTCTTTTCCGAGAACCTCGCTTGAAGTGACTCCAGGTTCTTAACGTGTTTTCGAAGGTCGTTATTATTGTCAGCGCCGGTCAGCTTCAGATGTGCGTTTAATGTGCTCCGTGCGTCTGCGATAACCTGTTTTATTTCGTTGTGAGACTTGCTATAACGTTGTTGGTGAGCCTTGTCGATCGGGTGCGTAGAGTCGAGAGCAGTGGTTTCTAACTCCTGCCACTTTTTGGTGTGCAAGCCAGTCTGGTTTTCTGCAGTTGAGAGTGCGCTACCTAGATTCTCAAGAGTTGCTATATTAACGTCTGATGGCAACGCCTCCAGCGCTGTGATGATGTTGTCACAAGCTTCGAACTGCTTCTGTGCGTTCAGATTTTCTTCGGCTTTGGCTGCAGCGATTACACGGGCTGCATTGTAGATTTTTTTCTGCTCATCATTTGGTGTAAATTCTAACGTGTCCCAGCGATTGGCAAAAAGTTCGTAGCGATTAGTGAACGTAGGGGACCACGCTCCATGTGCGAGCTTTTGCATTTCGTCTGTGATCTTGTTTACTTCTTCTAGCTCGTTTTGCTGCTGTTGGTTTTTTTGTTGTTGTACTGCCAGACGTTCCTTTAAAGTTCTGGCAACGATCTTGTCCTTGCTTTTGATCTTGCGCCAGCATTGGTCGACTATCTCCAGGGATTGGATTTTCTGCGCAACTTGTTCCCGGGTATTGTGAAATCGGGTTTCCACGGCAATATCCAGATAGTCTTCGTCGGTAGTGAAAAGTGTCAGGCCGTGGTTACGAACGTTTTCATCGTTGTTGTGCGCTGTGATCAGCCTGGCCAGATGTCTGGTGTCTGCTGATGCCGCATATTCACTAAGTGTGGTTTTTGTTGCGCTATTTGCTGGAGTCAGCCTTGCGAATTGGCGGGCTGCGACAAGCCGGATGTCCATGCTTTGATCGTTGTTTGAAATAGACAGTAACTGCTCAGGGTCTTTCAGCTCCATGCAAGCGGCTGAACGCACTTTTTCTTTGTCACTATTTAGCCTCTGTTTAAGTTCCTGTGTGATTTTTTCTGCAGCTGCAGTGTCTACTTGCTGCGCTCCGGTATCATCGGATTGCTGTTTGGTACCGGGCTTTCCGGGAGGTGTTTTGTTTTTACCCGGCCATTTGAGTTTTTGGAGTTTGCTCAGCATGTAGGGTATTTCCTCAGGTGATTCAAGCGTGTCGGACTTAAACAGCGCTAAAACGAGTACGGACAGAAAAGGTGTGCATGAATTAAGCACACGCCTTTCTGTATGCAGAGAGACGCTTCAATGTAGCCATCTCTCTGGCATTAAACTGGACGCCAATCTTCACGGCAGTCCGTATGCGACTGCTATGAGCTAAGCATCTATCGTCGATAGTGCGGTGATAATCGCGGTTCCCATTTCGGATGTCGATACAGGGGCGACGTCTTTCGCTGCAATATCAATTGTTCGGATATTTTCCCCGAGCACTTGATCAACGGCGGCTTCAAGAAGATCAGCGTCTGAATTCATATTGAAGGAGTAGCGCAGGCACATAGCGAAAGAAAGAATGGTGGCCAACGGGTTTGCTTTTCCGCTGCCGGCAATGTCCGGGGCTGATCCGTGTACGGGTTCGTATAGGGCAGCGCGCTTGCCGTCTATTTCTGCGCCCAGTGAAGCCGACGGTAGCATGCCCAGTGATCCGGTCAGCATGGCGGCACAGTCCGACAATATATCTCCGAATAAATTGTCTGTCGCGATAACATCGAATTGTTTTGGTTGCCGAACCAGCTGCATAGCGCAGTTGTCAGCGTACATGTGTTCCAGTGCAATGGCCGGGTAGTCTTTGCCCACCCGGGTCGCAATTTCGCGCCAGAAAACACCTGTTTCCATCACGTTTGCTTTTTCAACCGAATGCAGTTTGCTGTTTCGTTTTCCGGCGAGTTCAAACCCCACCCGTAACAAGCGTTCTATTTCGCTCTCGAAGTAGACTTGAGTGTCTAGTGCTCGACGTCTGCCGTCGGGCATGGTTTCAATGCCGCGTGGTTCGCCGAAATAGACGCCTGCTGTAAGTTCTCTCAGGATAAGTATGTCCAGGCCGGAGACCAGTTCTTCGTGCAGTGATGATGCTGACGCCAGTGCAGGGCGACAGGTTGCAGGACGCAGGTTTGCGAATAAATCCAGCTCTTTGCGAAGAGTTAGTAAGCCGGCCTCTGGTCGAAGATGTCTCTCGACGTTATCCCACTGAGGGCCGCCAACCGATCCCATTACAATGGCATCCACCTGTTTGGCTTTGGCCAGTGTGTCATCCGCCAGTGGTGTTCCGTACCGGTCGTAAGCGGCGCCGCCGAGATCGTCTTTGGTAATCTCGAAGGTTATGTCGCGGGCTTGCTCAAACCATTCGATTATTCTCGAAAGTTCGGCGATCACTTCCGGGCCGATGCCATCACCGGGTAACAAAAGGATTGAAGCGTTTTTCATTGTATTCAATTGACCAGTTAAAAACTCTAGGTAGAATCTGAATTTATGTTCGAGTGTTACGGGAGATTAAGTGGCAGGTGTTAGCCAGCCATGGGAGTCTTTGGTATTTTTTTCAAAAGAGGCTATTGATTCGTTTTTCTCAAGCGTTAACGCTATTTCATCAAGGCCGTTTAAAAGGCAGTTCTTGCGAAAGTCGTCGATATCAAAGTGATGGCTTTTACCGTCCGGCGCTATGACGCTTTGCTCTTCCAGGTTAACCGTAAATTGTGCGTTGGAGCCATATCCCGCCTGTTTGGTCAGTTCATCAATCTGCTCTTGCGGTAAGCGTATGAGTAACATTCCGTTCTTAAACGCGTTGTTGTAGAAGATGTCGGAAAAGCTTGGTGCAATAACACACCGAATGCCGAAGTCTTCAATCGCCCATGCTGCGTGCTCACGTGATGAACCACAGCCAAAATTATCACCGGCGATTAAAATACTGGCGTTCTTGTAGGCTTCTTTGTTAAGAACAAAGTCTGGATTGTCACTACCGTCTTCGTTGTAACGCATGGAGTGGAACAGTCCTTTACCCAGGCCACTGCGCACAATTGTTTTTAAATATTGTTTTGGGATGATCATGTCTGTGTCGACATTGATCATGGGCATCGGTGCGGCAACGCCGGTGATTTCTGTCAGCGCCTTCATGCATTCGACTCCGATGTTGCTACCGTTCGAACATCAGTTAATTTTCCGGTTATAGCTGCAGCTGCGGCCATAGCAGGTGACATTAGATGCGTGCGTCCCCCGTGTCCCTGGCGACCTTCGAAATTTCGATTGGAAGTTGATGCACATCTTTCACCGGGCGCTAGTCGATCCGGATTCATACCCAGGCACATGCTGCAGCCGGGTTCCCGCCAGTCAAATCCCGCTGCCTTGAGGATATCGGCTATACCTTCTTTTTCGGCTTGCGCTTTCACCAGGCCCGAACCCGGGACGACCATCGCTTCAACATGAGCGGCGGTCTTTTTACCTTCGACAATTTTCGCTACTTCTCGCAGATCTTCAATGCGGCCATTCGTGCATGAACCGATGAATACCTTGTCAATGGATATATCCGTCAACGGGGTACCGCCAGTCAGGCCCATATATTCCAGCGAGCGTTTTGCGGCTGACTGTTTGTGTTCGTCTTCGAAGTCCGAAGGATTGGGTACAGTGCCGGTAATAGCAATTGCATCTTCGGGAGATGTACCCCAGGTCACGATAGGTGCAATGCTCGCGGCATCTATATCGATAACCGTATCAAAGTGTGCTCCATCGTCGGTGTGTAGTGTTTTCCAATAGCTGACGGCCTTGTCCCAGTCGTCGCCTTTTGGTGCTTTCGGGCGGCCCTTCAGATAGGCGAAGGTTGTTTCATCCGGCGCGACGAGTCCGGCTCTTGCGCCGCCTTCGATGGCCATGTTACACAGCGTCATTCGACCTTCCATCGTCAAAGCGGAAATCGCCTCGCCACTGTACTCGATCACATGTCCTGTGCCCCCGGCGGTGCCTGTTTTGGCGATGATCGCAAGGGTTAGATCTTTTGCCGTTATACCCGGGGCCAGCTTGCCACTAACGCGCACAAGCATATTTTTTGACTTGTTCTGCAGCAGGGTCTGCGACGCCAGAACGTGTTCAACTTCAGAAGTTCCTATGCCGTGTGCAAGAGCGCCGAATGCGCCGTGGGTTGCGGTATGCGAATCGCCACAGACAACGGTGGTGCCGGGCAGGGTGAAGCCTTGTTCTGGCCCGATGATGTGCACAATGCCCTGTCGTTGATCAAGCTCGTCGTAGTATTCGACACCAAACTCTTTAGTGTTTGCAGCCAGCGTGTCCATCTGTAGCTTGCTGTCGGGGTCGTCTATGCCTTTTGATCGGTCTGTAGTCGGGATGTTGTGATCAACCACAGCCAGAGTAAGCTCCGGGCGTCGAACGCGGCGCTTGTTGTTTCGCAGCCCTTCAAATGCCTGGGCACTGGTGACCTCGTGAACGAGGTGCCTGTCAATGTAGATAAGACAGGTTCCGTCGGGCTCTGTGCTAACGATGTGAGCATCCCAGATTTTGTCGTAGAGAGTTTTGGCTGGCAACGATTTGGCCTCAAAAGACGTGAGTTATGGCGACGGAGGAGCTTTTCAGCCCTCCGTGCCCAATCTAAAGAGGAAATGGTAGAGTACCGCGCCAGACGCTGCAATGCCCGCGGCAACATCTGTGAGAAATCAGCGCCAAATCGTGGGTCTGTCTAGGCGATATAAGCCGTCAGTCGCTTTGCGTCGGGAATGATACCGAGGCTACTGATGTCGGCTCGCCGTCGCGACTGGTCTGGGTAAACCAGATGGCGAGTGTCGCCAAGCATAATGTAAGTGCAATACCTCCCAGTGCGACAAATTTAATGTCTCTGGCGGTAGATCGTCTTTCATTTCTTACAGCGTTAGCGTCTCTCATTACAAATGCTCCCGGTCCCGGCAGGGACGGTTCGCTGGCTTGACCCGGAATGAGCCAACCAGTCAGGCAGTCTGCAGTAATTCGCTGGTTAAGATTGGCGGGTGTTACGCAAAATTTACAACTGCGGGCCTGGAATCAGGGAAATTGTGAAATATTTCAGCATAAACAGAGCTTGAAGGAATGTTTTATAGGTGTATACAATACGATACGGCGTGGAGGCAAGATTCTCACAAGTAATGTGACTTAGTCTCGTGACTCCGGGGCAACAATACGTTATTGTCGCTGCAGTAAGTTGTTTTGGTTACTAATTTAGCCCTCAGGAGGCTGTAATGTCGCTGTTAATTTGTGCTGCCATCGCGTTCCTTTGCCTAACGGCGATATCCAGACGAACCGACCCTTAGTTCGTCGGGTGCCCCGCTACACCGGGATTCCACACGGCAGTTCACTGATTTAGTGTGCTGTAAATGAAAAAGGCGTACCTGACAGGTACGCCTTTTTTGTTTCTGGCCATTGTTTCTGGCAATTGTTTCCGATCAGGAGCCGATAATTGGCAGTGCCTCGACAAACCAGAACGTGATGAACAGCAAGATAGCCAGAAGGCTGAGTCCGGTAATGACTTTTGCGTCAGTGGTCATTGAAGAGTCCTCGGGTAGGTCAGTGATTTAAATCAGCGATCGGCTGACATATCATGGTCTTTAGCAGCTTTGAGGCCATTTGAAGAAATATGACACCTGACGAATTCCGCAAAACCGGACATGAACTGATTGAACTGATCGCCTCGTATCGCGAAAACGTGGCGACCATGCCAGTGAGGAGTAAGGCCGAAGTCGGAGAAGTGCTCGCGCATTTGTCCACTGAGCCGCCTCAGAGCCCGGATTCACCCTCTGATCTCATCGACGATATCCATGAATACGTCATACCCAACTTAACGCATTGGCAGCACCCGTCATTTCATGCGTATTTTCCGGCGAATGCGGAGTTGTCTGCGGTTCTGGGCGATTTAGTAAGCTCGGGGCTTGGTCAATTGGGTTTGAATTGGCAATCAAGCCCGCCGTTGACCGAGTTTGAACAACGAACCTGTGACTGGCTCCGTCAGATGTTAGGGCTTTCGTCGCAATGGCACGGTGTTGTGCAAGACACGGCATCGACTGCCACACTCGTCGCACTGTTATCGGCACGTGAGCGAAGTTCGGATTTTTCTCAGATGCGAGACGGGTTTCGGGAAGGCTCCGAATTGATTGTGTATTCCTCTGCGCAGGCACACAGCTCCATAGGAAAAGCAGCCTTACTCGCGGGTTTTGGCCACAATGCCGTGCGTAGTTGCGCAGTTAATGATGACTTCTCCATCGACACAAATGCGCTTCGGCAATCGCTGGAAGATGATGTAGCGGCCGGCAAGAAACCCTGCGCCATTGTCGCTTGCACTGGCACGACTGCCACCACTGCCATGGATGACATCGCAGCCGTAGCCAGTCTTTGCGAAGAGTTTGGTTGCTGGCTACATGTGGATGGCGCCATGGCTGGCAGTGCCATGATTCTGCCGGAAATGCGTCATCTTTGGGACGGTATCGAGCAAGCCGATTCAATCGTGTTCAATCCCCATAAATGGTTAGGTGTTGTTTTCGATTGCTCCGTCTATTACATCCGTGACCAGGAACACCTGGTGCGGGTGATGAGCACTAACCCCTCGTATTTACAAACTGCTGCAGACGGAGAAGCGCCGAATTATCGTGACTGGGGCATACCGCTTGGGCGACGTTTTAGAGCCATGAAGATTTGGTGGATGATTCGATGTGAAGGGACGGATCGCTTACAGGCGCGGTTGCGACGTGATATCGAAAACGCACGCTGGCTTGAACAACAAATTACGGCGCAACCCCAGTGGCGTGTGATTGCCCCCGTGGCATTGCAAACTCTGTGTGTGGTGTACGAACCACCTGAAGTTCCCGTTGATAAACTGGATGACTACACGCAGCGTTGGTGCGAAGCGATAAACGAAAGCGGGCTTGCCATGCTGACCCCGGCAGTCGTGACGGATCCAACACTGTTGGACTCTAGTCGACAAGCCGAAATTTGGATGGTACGCATATCGGTAGGCTCTTTGACCACAGAACGCGAACATTTGGAACAACTTTGGCAAACAATGCAGGACTTCACACGCAAAGCCATTAACGGATGACCCATAGCAGTGCTAAAACACTTGTAACCTGTCTTGCAACGGCCGTTGTGTTGATGGCCTGTGATCGTGATGCTGATCTTGATGTGGCTGCCGCTAGTGCGGGCAAAGCTGTCGATGTTCAGAGCTGTTTGCCCGAGTCCTTCGGTACTGAAATAAAAGTTCTGTCTGCGTTGAATAATCATCGGGAAGTGTGGATAGCGGGTGGCAACTTTTTGAAGGGCAGTGATTCTCGCTACCGTGAAGAATCTCCGGCGCACGAAGAATCTGTTGGTGGTTTCTGGATCGACATTCACGAAGTCACAAACCAACAATTTGCAGAGTTCATAAACAAGACCAGCTATGTCACCACAGCCGAGCAAAAACCATTAGCGTCTGATTACCCGGGGGTTCCGGCTGACAAGCTGCAGGCGGGTTCGGCGTTATTTATCCCGCCGGCAGACTACAAGCCTGAACAACAATCCGGCCATTGGTTGCAATGGTGGCAATTTGTCGCCGGAGCCAATTGGCGACATCCCGAAGGCCCCGGTAGTGATCTCAGCGGGCGTGATCATCATCCTGTGGTGCACGTTAGCTACCTTGATGCAAAAGCCTATGCAGACTGGCTGGGACGGGCCTTACCGACTGAATCTCAGTGGGAATTGGCCGCGCAGAATGCCCCTGGCACTTACGGTCACATCACTGATCAGGAAACCCTCGCTGCTAATACCTGGCAGGGATTCTTCCCTGTGCAGGACAAAGCGCTCGACGGGCACGCGGGAACCTCGCCCGTGGGCTGTTTTCCACCAGGGCAGACCGGCTTGTACGACATGATCGGCAATGTCTGGGAGTGGGTAAGTGATGGGTATAAACCCGGCCATTCGGTCGATAACTCCCTTGTTTCTGATAGCCCGGTGCCATTGCGGGTCATCAAGGGGGGGTCTCATTTATGTGCTGAAAATTACTGTCGGCGGAATGCCCCACCGGCACGGCAGCCGCAGGAAGAAGACTTCGGCACAGGCCATTTAGGATTTAGAACCGTCAGGAACGGAAAAGCCCCCCTCTGATCGAGGATTATGTCCTCAGTTTTTTTCTCGGATAACCTAGTGCACCAGACTTACACCTGATCCCGGATCAGACTTCCGGTGTTTCCCGTGGCCCATATTCTGCACCGTGAGATCTTTCCTGTTTAAGCCCGGATGATCGCTGTGCGTCTGTTCTTCACCCACCATCGTTTGCAATTCAGTTTGCGAATTGACGCGATTGCCGTCGCGCTCCTGTCCCTGACCCTGTGTGCTTGTGGCGGCTCTACTGTCGGCGGAGACGCTAGCCTTGAGGAAAGCACCTCTTTGGTGTTCGCCGCTGCATTAAGTGCCGGGCAGTCAGAATCTATAACCATCGACCTTTCTGGCGCTCAGGTGCTGCCACCATGGGACACTCGTGAAACCGGCCGCGCCAGTTTTATCCTCGATACTGAAACCCGGCAGCTCTACGGGGTGTTGAACACCTCGGTTGAAGATTACATTTCTGTCCACCTGCACGAGGGTGGCGTCGGTGAAGTAGGAGCGCCGGTTCTGGCGTTGTATCGGCAGTCAAATGGTACTTTCGTGGTGCCTTCCGGGAGCTTTCTATCACCGTCACAGGTTGAAATGTTCGCGGCGGGAAATCTCTACGTTGATGTACATACCGATAATGCAGAAATTCGCGGGCAGCTATCGACAGAGACAATACAACCCGAGGTCAGTGCGACTCTGGCGGATATACAAGCACAGGTGTTCACGCCGGTGTGTTCCGGTTGTCACAGTGGTGGGGGTAATACCTTACCCAGTGCGATGGACTTTACCAACGAACTGGCCACCTATAACAGCCTGGTTGGCGTTAATAGCCTGAGTGTTGAAGGTTTACTTAGGGTAGAGCCAGGTGTGCCGGAACAGAGCTTACTGATACACAAACTTGAAGGCACGCAGGCGGTCGGTTCACGAATGCCGCTGCGCGGAACTCGTTTAAACGAGCAAACAATTCAATCGATAACGCAGTGGATTGCTCTTGGGGCAAACCGGTAATTAGTGTGGCCGGTTCTTATCTCTTGAACAACAGCGTATCGCAATCGGGTCTTTATTCTTCGAAGCTGCTTTTGGTGGTTGTCACCTGGTTGTTTCTGGGCACAACTCTATCCGCACAAAACCTGCCTGAGCTCACTGACCGTACCTCTGAATTTTTAAGTGGTTTGGCGAACGATAACACCGACAAGTCGCTGGAGTTGGGTGACTTTAACAACGATGGACTAGAAGACATTCTTGTTATCCGGCGTGATACCGGCCCCGTTTTGTTAATGAACGAAAACGGTGTGTTAGTAAATAGAGCTCAGGATTATTTACCGCTCAGTGCAGAGCTCGACAATTCAAACTATGCCGAAGCATTTGATGCCAATAACGATGGTCTATCGGACCTGGCATTTGCGCGGCTGGATAGAGCTGCGCGGCTACTACTAAATCTGGGTGTTGATAATAGCGGAGCCTGGCTTGGCTTTGGTAACGGGTCAGATCTTCCGGGTGTGAACAACAGTCTTGTTATTGAGTCGGGTGATGTCGATGGCGATGGCGCGGAGGACTTGTTTGTTATTCAGGTAGAGCTTGCGACCAATAAACTTCTAATGAATGATGGCAACGGTCAATTTTTCGATGAGACTGATCGACTGGGTGAATTAGCGGGTTTGCAGCGCGGCCATTCCGCGATGCTTGCAGACGTAGAGAGTGATGGCGATGTTGATATCATCTATATCGAATCTGATCTGTTCCTGCATGTCTACCATAACGATGGTGCGGGCAACTACACTGACGACTTCCGGCTTACGTTTCAAAACTCCGATAACTTTGCCTACATCTTTGGCGCGGCAGATTTTAATGGCGATGGGATCTTTGATTACCGTCAGTACTCCAATACCGATCCGCTTGCACAAATGTCAGCAGGTTTCGTAGACGGTAGCGGTTTGCCAGTATACGCAGAGCGGCAGGACGCTCCGATGCAAACGGGAAACCGTAAGCATGGAACCGTGCATATGCGTGATATTGATGGTGATGGTGATACCGACTATGTCCTGTCAAGCATGTTGCGAAATTTTGGCGGGCTATTAAATACATTCGAAGGAATGCGTACTGAAGTTGTTATAAACACCGGTGTAAATTCCGGTGAGTTTGTTAGCTTTACCGGAGTAGACTGGGGCCGCCAGGAATCTATGGACATGAAGATTCTTGACGTCAATGGTGACGGTAATATGGATCTTTTTATTGCCCATGAAAATCGCTACGGTGTGTACCTGAATGATGCGCCCAGTAAACTTGTAGAGCTGGAATCTTTGGTGGCTCAGCCACAGGAAGCTGGAGTGGCGTCGGTGTTTCGTGCAAATCTGATCAGCGGAGCTGGCGTTCAGTACGAATGGGATTTCGGGGACGGCACGGTTGTATCTACGGATCAGCCTGAACTTACCCACGTGTTCAGCCAGCCGGGTCGATACCTTATTACCCTGACGGCCACAGGAGAACTGGGGTCGGACCAGATTACGACGATGCACCGTGTGCATGAAGACTTACTGGATGGATTTCCGGTGTCATCATCAACGCTTGCGATAGAACCTCAAGCTAACGCGTCACGATTGTGGGTTGTTAATCCTGATCATAATTCGGTTTCGGTACTTAACGCCGACACAGGTGCCATCATCGCAGAGATACCGGTAGGAAGTGAGCCCCGTGGTATCTCTACAGCAGGTGACAACCGTATGCTGGTAACCAGCAAACAGTCAGCTGAACTTAGCGTTATTTCAACGGCATCCTTAACTGTTACCGCGACTCTTCAACTGCAACCCGGCGCCATGCCTCACGGGGTGGTTGCAGACAGCGCTGGTGACTTTGCCTGGTTGGTGCTTGAGGCCACGGGGCAATTGATCAAACTGCGATTGCAGGATAACACCAGTGAAATTCCCGAAGTGGTCGCCACTCGGGACATCGGCTCAAACCCGCGTCATCTTGCGTTAAGCGCCAATGCTAACCTGGTGTATGTATCACGATTTATCACGCCACCGATCAGTGGTGAAAGTGGTCGGCAGGTGAGTACAAGTGGTGGCGGTGAAGTGCTGCGGTTCAATGCTCGTACTATGCAGGCATTGTCAAAAGCTGTGCTGCCGTATAACGATGTTGAAGATGCCGATAACCAGTCCCGTGGTATTCCCAATTATCTGACTGCACCGGCGATCTCACCTCATGGCCGTACAATGGTTGTAGGTGCCAAACTCGACAATATCTATCGTGGAACCATGCGCGATGGTAGTGCCCGCGAACACAATGTGCTGGTGCGTGGTATTGCTGCGACAATAGATCTGGATTCCTATACGGAAAGTCTATCAAGCAGGATTGATTTCGATAACAACAGTCCACCCTCAGCGGTTGCGTTTGGCCCTACCGGCAACTTTCTTTTCGTCGTTCACGAAGCCAGCCGCTTGTTTGAGGTTGTTGATTTCTATCGTGGTGAAACCGTGTTCTCAACAGACACAGGATTCGCCCCGCAGGGTTTAGTTCTGTCTGCAGATGGCCGGCAGTTATACATACATAACTACCTGTCACGAGAGGTCAGCTTTTTTGATCTTTCCCAGCTTATTGATGGGGTGTCTGATAACGCACTATTGAGTCGTGTAGCGAAGACTGTCGAGAGTGAAGTTCTTGCTCCCGATGTGTTGTTAGGTAAACAACTTTTCCACGACTCCGCTGATGCCGCTCTGAGTGGTCAAAAATACATTAGTTGCGCCGTATGTCATTCTGAGATGGGGCATGACGGGCGTACTTGGGATTTTGCCGATGTGGGTGAGGGCCTGCGTAATACCATTGACCTGCGCGGTCGTGGTGGTATGAAGCACGGTAATATTCACTGGACGGCCAACTTTAATGAAATCCACGATTTTGAGAATGATATTCGTGAAGTATTCAGTGGAGCGGGTTTGTTATCGGATGAAGACTATGATCGAGCCAGCGGAATTCTTGACGAAGTGAATCCCAAGGCTGGACTGAGTAACCGGCTTGATGCGTTAGCGGCATTTGTAAGCACGTTGACTGAATTCCCTGACAGCCCGTATCGTTCAGTGGACGGTGAACTCACCGACGCTGCTAACCGGGGTTATCAGGTATTTCGTGAAAGCAATTGCGCCAGTTGCCATAGCGGCACCGAGTTTACTGACAGTCCATCCGGTGCCTTCCACAATATCGGTACCGTAGATTCCGATACCGGAAACCGCCTGGGACTGTCGTTGCCTGGCAACGGTCTCGATACGCCAACGTTACGTGGCCTGTGGCTGGGTGCTCCCTTCTTACACGATGGGTCAGCGGCCACGCTGGAAGACGCTGTTCGAGCACATCGTGTCACTCCTTCCAATGCCTCTATACGTGGCATTAACGGATCGGAAATGGGTGATCTGGTTGCCTATTTAATGCAAATAGACAATACCGAGGTAGTGGCAACATCCAGCCTGGATAATGATGGTGATCTGATTCCCGATGAAATTGACACTGACGACGACAACGATAACGTACCCGATGCTCTTGATGCGCTACCGCTGGATGCGTCGGAGAGCAATGATAATGATGCAGACGGCATAGGTGATAATCGAGATCCCGATGACGACAACGATGGAATCAGTGACCAGATAGAAGGTCAGGACACCAACTCAGATAACGATAATGTGCCGGATCGATTCGATCTTGACAGTGACAACGATACGATTGCAGATGTTATCGAATCGGGTGGGCTTGATACGGACCACGACGGCCGTATCGATTCTGTCGGCAGTAGCATTGGTGTGCCGCTCGACACCGACGGCGACGGGTTGCCGGATTACATTGATCTGCAAAGTGCCAGCGCGCTCAATGCGCCGGATGCGCCGTTTGATATTGAAGGCGGCAGGTACGCTTCGTTAGATATCAATGGCGACGGAGCAGTGGATGCGGCAGACGGTGCCATAGACCGTGATAATGACGGTGCAGACGACCGGGTGATAAAGCGTCCGGTGCTGAATGTTGGCAGTGGTTGTGTCATTAGTATGGCTCAGTCCCACACAGATCCAACCCTTCTGCTGTTGCTTTTGTTGTTTGCTTTTGGCAGGCATATGGCACTGAACAAAAAACGATAATTACGAAAACGTTGCAAGCAAATAGAGCCGTAGTTTTGCAGGTACACTGGGCGAGTCACCTCAATAAGTTTCGATCCTGTGAAACCATCCCGCGCAAAATACATCAGTTCATTGATTAGAAACCTCACGATAACGGCATTGTGCTGTGCCGTACTATTCACCACGGCTTGTGGCTACTTATTCAAGCGGGACCCGGGAATCGGACAGGCCGTAAGTTGGCAGAAGCTCGATGACTGGCAGCAGGATGACTTGACCGATGCATGGGATGCGATGCGTTCTCAATGTCCCCGTATGGCAAGCAAAGACCCGGCATGGGTTAGCATATGTGAATTAATCACATTTTTAGACAAACCAGACGTTGGGCAGATTCGGCAGTTTTTTGAAGACAATTTTGAGCCCCATAATATTTATGGAAAGTACGGCAAGCCCGAAGGTCTGATCACTGGATACTACGAGCCGGTATTAAACGGCAGTCTTACCCAGACAGAGAAGTACGCGTATCCATTGTATGGTCAGCCGGAAGATATGTTGATCATAGAATTGGCCGACTTGTATCCCAAACTGAAAGGTATGCGCCTGCGTGGTCGGTTGGAGGGAAATCGCGTTGTGCCGTTTCATTCGCGAGAGATCATTGACGGTGATGAACGCCCCCTTGAAGGCCAGGAGATTTTGTGGATCGACGATCCTTTCGGTTCATTCTTCTTACAGATACAGGGATCGGGCAGGGTGCGACTGGGTGACGGAACGTTGCTCGGGGTGAATTACGCCAACCAGAACGGGCATCCGTATTTTGCTATTGGTAAAAAGCTGGTAGCGATGGGGGCATTGGAACTTGAAGACGTAAGTCTATTCACAATAAAAGCGTGGCTGGCGGCTAACCCGGAGCGTGCGGACGAGGTAGTAAACACTAATCCAAGTTATGTTTTTTTCACCATTCGCGAAAACATAGAGGAAGGCCCGCGTGGGTCACTCAATGTGCCTTTAACGGCCGAACGTAGCCTTGCGGTTGATAAAAGAGTTATCCCGCTAGGCACGCCGGTCTGGCTTGAGACCACACTGCCTGATGGCAGTCGTTACGATCGGTTGATGGTTGCGCAGGATACCGGCGGTGCGATTCGCGGTCCGGTTAGAGCAGATGTGTTTTTTGGAACCGGCGACAGGGCCGAAGTTCTTGCCGGAGAGATGAAACAGCCCGGCCGCCTGTTTGCGCTATTACCCAAAACGGATCCAGAGAAATAACAGTCTGATTGCAGCAGGTGCTTGAAAATTAGCAAAAAAACACCATGTTACGGTAACAAATAGACAATTGAAACCAAGCAGGTCGACGGCGATCTGCACATACCCTGGAGGACACATATGTTTGAATCAATGGGCCTGGCGCTGGTTGTAGCGGCAGCGGTACTACTTTTTCTGTTTATACGATCGTTTGTTCGTATCGTGCCGCAAAACGAGGCGTTCGTGGTCGAGCGGCTGGGTAAGTACAACAGAACTCTGTTGGCGGGATTCCACATCACCATTCCAATCATGGAAAGGGTCGCTTACCGTCACTCGCTAAAAGAATTCGCGGTTGATGTTGCATCACAACAGGCTATTACGCGTGACAATGTTCCACTGAGCATAGATGGTGTGCTGTACATCAAGATCATGGATCCCAAAGCCGCATCCTACGGTGTTGATAATTTGAATTTTGCCATTACGCAGCTTGCGCAAACAAGTATGCGTGCGGAAATCGGCAAGATCAGCCTTGACGACACATTTGAGTCTCGCGAAAACATTAATGCAAGAGTAACCAACGCCATTGACGAGGCATCAGAGGTCTGGGGAACAAAAGTACTGCGTTACGAGGTAAAAGACATCTCGCCACCTTCGTCCATCCTCGAAGAGATGGAAAAGCAAATGGGGGCTGAGCGCGAACGTCGCGTGGCGGTGACTACCTCCGAGGGGTATCGTCAGGCACAGATCAATCAGGCGGAAGGTGACCGGCAGGCGCAGATTCTTCGGGCCGAAGGTATCGCGGAATCGATGAAGATTGAAGCCACGGCCAGAGCCGAAGCTATTGGAAAAATATCGGAAGCTATTAACGCTGAAGGCGGCACTGCTGCTGTAGCTCAGCAGCTGGCTGAACAATACGTAAGTGCCTTTGACAAGCTGGCTCGTGAAGGGACCATAGCCTTGCTGCCCGCTGATGGTGGTGATATTGCGGGTATGGTAGCCAAGGCATTTACTGCCTACGATTCTCTGAAAGGTCAGGTCGAGAAACAAGCAAAACCCGGCAATGCATCTGCCGGAGGTATGAGCTAATGGCCGGAACCATTACTCCATTCTGGCTATTTCTGATTCTCGGTGTGGTTCTTTTAGCTACAGAACTACTGGTGTTTCAGTTTACGACGTTCTGGTTGTTTTTTATTGGCCTTGGGGCATTGGTTGCTGCGGCGTTTGCCTGGGGTGTCGGCGGGTCATCTATGCTGGTCACCACTGGTGTTTTTGTTGTTGCATCCGCATTGATAACCGCTGTGCTTTATGCCCCTATTCGCAAGTGGCAAAACACCCCGGGGCCGATTAGCGATAACAATGCGGTCGGCCAGAAAGTCGTCGTAAAGTCGACTATTTCACCGGTCAGTGGCGGTACCGTAAGCTGGTCTGGAAGCGATTGGCAGGCAGAGCTGGTAGAGGGTAGTGAAAGAGAACTTGTTGCCGGACAAACAGCTCGTGTCGTCAGTGTGGAGGGCATCAGGCTAATTGTCGAAGCCTGAGTCGATATCTATTATCTTTCGGAGACATAGACGGGCTGTGTGTTTAGTTAGAGCCTAAGGGTTGGTCGCGTTTAACGTCTTTAAAAACGCTTCCAGGCTTTTCATTTCTTTTTCGGTCAGGGTAAATATTCTCAGATCATGAATACCATTTTGTTCTGGCGGGTGGTTGTAGTGCATCAGCACCTCACCTAGAGTGCTGAACCTTCCGTCGTGAAAGTATGGAGGGGTATTGGCAACGTTGCGTAGGCCCGGAGTTTTAAACGCACCTTGCGTGTGGGCGAGGTTTTCGCGGTTCATAAAGTTCAGGTGTTTGCATTCATCGGCTTGTGCATCGCTGTATCGACCGTGGCAGTTAAATTCATCAAGCATTACGGCTTGTGCGCCAAAGGTACGGCCGAAGTCCATGTTGTCGCCATTAAAGGTACCGGTGCCGATGCTATGAAATATACCGTTGCTGAGCATCGGGCCATTGTGGCATTCCAGACATTGGGTTTTTTTATCGTTGATAAAAAGCCGTGCACCACGAAGTTCCTCGTTCGTTAGAATTCCTTGCGATACCCCGTTGTCTGCAATACTTTCAACAAACTGATCAAAGCGGGTGGTCGGTGGTTCGAGCGTGCTCTCATAGGCCGCTATTGCTTTGCCGGTGTTTGCAAACACTGTATTGATCTTATGTTGATCAGGGCGGCTCAGGGCATACCACGCGCGTTTTTCGGCCTCACTGCCCATCGGGCTGGCATCGACTGAAAGATCCACACCAGTACGCGTGAGCTTTTCGAAGATTGACTCGTATTGTGTACGGTAACCATCATTTGCTTGTATCAATCGCGCAATAGCCACCCGGTTGCTGGCCATTTCAGCAGGAGCTTCAAGTGGAGTCAGGGCCTGAGACCAAAGAGAGTCCCGACGGCCATCCCAGTATTGCCAGGTGTTCCATGCAGCACCTACTACGGTGGGTGTGTGTCGTTTTACGACACCTGCGCCAAGGTTATTATCAATCGGGCCGACCCTGCCATCGGTGAAGTATTGGTCAGGCTGATGGCAGGTCGCACACGACATGTCCCCCGAACGGCTGAGTCCCGCGTCATTGAATAATTGATTGCCAAAATTCTGGGCGGCCGTATTGGTCAGGTAGCGGTTGGACGGCTGCGTTGGTGCGACCAGTTTGTTGATGCTCAAGCTGGCAAATATTTTCCGCTCTCTTTCGCTTAGGTCTTGCTCGGCGCATGAAGACAAAAGCAACCATAGGCAAGCCAGTAACGAAAATTGCAGTTTTGGTGAAGGCATCGAGATAGCTGAAGAAGTGCAAATAAAAACGGCGTAAGCCAGTTGTGCGGCTGTGTCGGGTTATGCTGTGGGGTTTAGAAAAATTTTGTACACTTGTTATAGCTTAGCAGCAAAAATCAAACACCGACAATAACCATGGAATGACGTGTGGATAAAGACTGGCTTGACTGTGTGGCGAGGGAGCTGGGCCAGCCGGTGGCTGACATATCTCCGTTAGGCGGTGGTGATTTTGCGGAGTCGTTTCGCGGTACTTTGGGTGATGGCCTGCCTGTACTTATCAAAACACATCGCAACCCGCCTAAAGCGTTTTTCAGTACGGAAGCAACCGGTCTGCGCTGGCTGTCTGATAGTGACGAAGTCAGCGTTCCGCAAGTTCTGGCTGTGTCAGACAACCCGCCCTACCTGGTCATGGAGTGGGTGGAAACCGGAGCACCCAATCATTCAACGGAGCCCACACTGGGCCGAATGTTGGCCAGGCTGCACAGGAAAGAGCAGCTGCAATTTGGGCGTCCGGATAATTGCCTCACCGGCAGTCTTGGGTTGGAAAACCGGTTATGCGCTACCTGGGCGGAATTCTATGCGTCTTGTCGGTTGCTACCCCTGAGTCAAATTGCCCATAATCGTCAGGCGCTACCAAATCAGGTGATCTTGTCTATCCGGAAAATTGCCAACAGGCTGGATCAATTAGATGTCCCGGTCGAGTCAGCATCACTGCTGCACGGTGATCTCTGGGCGGGTAATCGTTTGGTAGACCATAGTGGGAAAAGCTGGCTGATTGACCCGGCCGCTCATCATGGCCATCGGGAATTCGACCTGGCGATGATGCAGCTGTTTGGCGGCTTTGGGCCGCCGTGTTTTGCCGCTTACCATGAAGTATACCCGTTGGAACCGGGGTGGGAATATCGCGTGAAGCTGCACCAGTTAGCGCCATTAATTGTCCATGCGATCAAATTTGGTGGTGGTTATGTCGCGGCCGTGGAAGATGTTGTTAGAACATACAGCTAGCGTTCTTAATCGATGCCAACCCCGGTAAGTTGCTTCTTAATGTAGTGCCAACGCTTTGGCCAATTGGCTGCGGGTATCTTTGCAGTGAATTGCGGTAAAGCTGTATAGGTGTATGGCTAAACGTAGGGGGTTACAGTTTTTGCGAATCGCCTGAGTTCGATTCTAGTATTGGCAGGCTTGCGCCAGTATTTTCGCGGTTGCCGCCTTGTTTCGAGATACTGCGGTTTTGCAATCATTGAAAATTGACTACGCATGATCGGTCACTGGCAGAAATTTTGCGACATTGGCTGTTTGTGCGCTGGATTGGTCGTGTGGCGCGTAATTGGCGTTTTATTGTCCACTTCAATACCATGGGGGTTGGTGGCCCGAAAAAACCGGGGACGTCGCTTGAACTTCTAACGTTCCCTGTGTCTGAACAATGCTAGCAGTGACACTTCTATCAGCATCGCAAACGGATGTAGCAACCGGGTTTGTGATGAACCGTACTTTCTCTAACGACAGTTTTGATAACAAAGTTTGTCGGTAGGGACCCAGCCAGCACTATGGAGAATTTATTGATGTTTAAAAAAGCCGGCATTGGTCAGATCCTGACAATCAAAGCAGCTTTGGTTTCAGCACTGTTGTTCACGCAAGGGTACGTGTTTGCCAATGAGCAGGAGCAATTTGTGCCGGCGGA
Organism: Laminaria ephemera; assembly: GCA_036873875.1. NCBI lineage: Eukaryota > Phaeophyceae > Laminariales > Laminariaceae > Laminaria > Laminaria ephemera. Next base: position 21,330 of record JAYJMJ010293406.1, read on the forward strand.
TACGCATTTTTATATGGGCACAGGCCGCAAGATGCCTATTGACCATCTACTTGCGTTAATGCCGCAGATGAATTTGCCGGAATCAGCTGAAGGCGCAGAAGAGCTGAACAATATAATGGCAATGTTCGAGAATCCGGCGGAACGATTAGCCGAGTGGGGCATTGACAGCGACATTCAAATGAGTATTTACACCGTTGGTGTTTTGCCGGTAATGCGCCTGGCGTTGGCCGACATAGAAAAATTCGAAAGCGCACTAACTGCTTTAGAAAAAAAACACGACGTAAAGTCGCGTAAGTTGAAAGGCAAGGACATGAATGGCCGCTTCTATTCTGTCGATACTCTGTCTGCGATGGGTAAGAAGCTCGAAGAGGCTTCCGGTGAGGTTGCTGATGATAAAGAACAAACAGAGACAGATTCGAAAAAAGACGTATCAGCTGGATTGCTGATCGCCAACGATGGTACTGACGTGATTGTCAGTTTTATATCGGATGGTGAAGATGCAGCTTTGATTGACTCTGTGACAGGCGTTACCAAGCCCGCTAAATCTATCGCTGCTTCAGGCAAGCTCAAACAGCTTCGAAAGACCTGGGCCTATGGAGACGAGATGGTTTCATTTGTTGATATAGAACAAATTGCCGAGACCGTTACCGGGACAGATAGCGATTCCTCAAAGCAACTGGCAGCGCTGCTCAAAGACGACTCATCAGCACAGCAGGGTCTGGCGATGATGCGTAGTGAACCATGCAGAGCTGAAGTAACGTCGACTGCCGCGTCCTGGCCGATGTTCGTTTCCGGTACACGCAAATTTGAAGTCAACGAAAAAGAAGTGTCATACGACTCGCATCTGGCTGTCGTCGTAAAACACGAGTTGTTACGAGAAACTCTGATGCTATTGCGCGGAATAGTGCCCACGTCGCAGTCTTCAAGTCAGCCTATGGTCTCGGTTGGCCTGGGACTCTCAGTAGATAAACTGGCCCAGGCTGTCGGGCAGTTCAGCCAGTTGCTCGCGAGCTTGAACTACGAATGCAGTGCCATGTCCGGTTTGAATGATCTGGCCAAAAGCGACCTTAGTGCGGCATCAATGGGCGTGGTAATGTTTGGTGGACTGGCGCGTGGCGTTCAAGGCCTGTCATTTAACGTCTTTGATGTTGATGTGGACCCGGAAGGTTCTACAGAGCCTCTGAAAAATGTGGACACGGCTATTGCTGTTTCGGCAACTGACCCGGTGCTGCTGGTGCAAACCCTGAAAATGATGCCGCAGCTCGGAATGTTGGAACAATTGCCGCTTGATGGCAGTGAGCTTGTGCTCAATCCACTGTTGCCTGTCCCTGTGCCAGAAAATATTGAGATAAAAGCGGCAATAAAAGGCAAGAACATCGTCATTTACAGTGGTGAAAACGGGACTGATTATGCCAATCGTCTGGGCGGCGACGATAATGAAGGCTTTTTCCAAACGCGTATCAACACGCGATTAATTATGGATAAAATCAGGGCGGTGATGCAAATGGCCGGGCAGAACCCAGATGAAATGGAAGAAGTCATGGCCATTATGGAAGCCTATCCTCAAGGCAACCTGAATTATATGCTGGATTTCACTGACAAGGGGATAGAGCTCAATGTAGGTGGAACGTTTGACGCTCCAGCCAAATAGGTATTGGAATCGGTCGGGCTAACGCCAATCTGCCGCTTTTTCTGCGGCAGAGGCCGATGTCACCTTGAGTCAAACACGCCAGCGCCACCTGCGTTAAACTGCAATCACTATAATATTGGCTAAGCCAAAGGCTTTAGTGTGAATACCACGTCTTCCTCCGGTACCGATCGCAATCGTTCCCAACTTGAACCCGGTTTTGAACTCCCAATCGCTCTGAAAGATTGGCTGGGCGATCGCAAGGTGGAAGAGGTCGAATGTGTGGTGTCGGATATTGTCGGCATTGGCCGTGGTAAAACCATGCCGGCACGCAAGTTTTTTCGCGCTCAGCCAATGTACCTGCCGTCGTCGATATTTTATCAAACCATTACGGGTAACTACGCCGAGGTAGATATACCGAATGCATGGACCGAGGCTGATCTGGTGTTGGTACCCGATTACGCGACGGCCCGCGCCGTTCCCTGGACATCCGACGTCACTATGCAGGTGATACACGATCTGCAAACACAGGACGATGAGCCTGTTGGATTTGCGCCGCGAAATGTATTGAAGCGCGTGCTTGATTTGTACAAAGACAAAGGCTGGCGTCCGGTTGTGGCACCCGAGCTGGAGTTTTACCTGACCAAACGCAATATTAATCCCGATGATCCGATCAGCCCGCCAGTAGGCAGAAGCGGGCGCCACGGGGTAAGTCGTCAGGCTTACAGTATTACCGGTGTTGACGAATATGAAAAAGTCGTTGACGACATCTATGATTTTGCCGAGGCACAGGGCCTTGAAATAGATACCTTGATGCAAGAGGGTGGTGCAGGTCAGCTCGAAATAAATCTGAATCATGGTGATGCCGTAGATCTTGCCGATCAGGTGTTTCTATTCAAGCGCACAATTCGTGAGGCCGCCTTGCGCCATGATTGTTATGCCACCTTCATGGCGAAGCCAATGGAAAATGAGCCGGGCAGTGCTATGCATATTCATCAGAGTGTGGTGGATATAAAAACCGGTGATAATATTTTTAACACCGCGGATAACACGCCTAGTGATCTTTTTTATCATTTCATTGGCGGGCAACAAAAATGTCTTAATTCTGTGGTGTGTATGCTGGCACCGTATGTCAACAGTTACCGTCGGCTTGTGCCCGATGCGTCTGCGCCGATCAATCTTGAATGGGGCACTGATAATCGGTCAACCGGTATTCGAGTACCAGTGTCCAACCCACAGGCCAGACGCGTAGAGAACAGGGTTGTAGGGATGGATGCAAATCCGTACCTGGCAATGGCTGCGTGCCTCGCTTGTGGTTACCTTGGAATGACACAGGGTATTATTGCCCGGGACTCCATTGATACAGAAGCCTATGAGATGCCGCGATCTTTGCCCGTCGGCGTTATTGAAGCATTGGATTTGTTTGAAAAGAACGAATCGATAAGAGAACTGCTTGGCCCGACCTTCAGCAGTGTCTACATTGCGATCAAACGTGAAGAATACAAAGAATTCTTAAGGGTGATTAGTCCCTGGGAACGCGAGCACTTACTGTTGAATGTGTAGCCTGCATAGCCACTGAGCGACGTATCTATTACTAAGCCGGCCAATATCCCCGCAGAGCCAGCTATGCAAACCAGCAGTTTGCGTGCGTTGATCAATCTTGTGCGTTACGCCAAAGGGCATCGCAGGCGAATCTGGTTGGCAAGCATTTGCTCGGTCATCAATAAAGTATTTGATGTGATGCCGGAGATTTTAATTGGCATTGCGATCGATGTGGTTGTTAATCAGGAAAGCAGTTTTGTAGCGTCACTAGGTTTTGACTCTGCTCGTGCGCAAATAACGGTGTTAGCAGTACTGACTTTCTTCGTCTGGGCGGGGGAATCACTGTTTGAGTATTTTCATCTGATTCTGTGGCGAAATCTTGCCCAGAAGCTTCAAGCAGAGTTGCGCCACGATGCGTATGTTCGTGTGCAGCAACAAGAGCTGGCCTACTTTGAAAATCGAAGCTCAGGAGAGCTTGTATCGATCCTCAACGATGATGTAAACCAGCTAGAGAGGTTTCTTGACGGCGGCGTTAACGACTTCATTCAGACCTTCGTCACGATCATACTTGTGGGAGGTGTGTTCTTCTATTTATCACCAACCATAGCGTTGCTGGCTTTCTCACCGATACCCGTGATCATCTGGGGAGCGTTCTTTTTTCTAAAACGTGCAACGCCCTTATATGCAAACGTTCGTCAACAGGTTGGGAAACTCGCCAGTCGGCTATCGAATAATATTGGCGGGATAGCCACCATAAAGTCATTTACGGCTGAAAGTCGTGAGTCAGAAAAACTTGCCGAAGACAGTGCCGCCTACGTCGACGCAAACAGCCGGGCGATTGCTGTGAGCTCGGCATTTATCCCCATTATTCGAATGGCAATTCTGGCCGGGTTTCTTTTTACGTTTGTCTATGGAGCATTTCTGGCGCTGGACGGTAAATTGAATGTCGGTGCTTACGGCGTACTGGTGTTTCTAACCCAACGACTTTTGTGGCCACTCACTGATCTTGCGAAGACCGTCGATTTGTACGAGCGGGCCATGGCCAGTACGCGCCGGATACTGGGGCTGATCGAGGCACCGCTGGAAGTAGTGGATGGTGGAACGCTGACACTACCGACACCTGTAAGCGGGCAAGTCGTGTTCAAAAACGTAAATTTCACCTACAAAACGTCCGGTGCTGGTCTTGCTGATTTTTCACTGACAATTAAACCCGGAAAAACAACAGCGCTGGTTGGTGCGACCGGTTCTGGAAAATCCACCCTCGTTAAATTGTTGCTGCGGTTTTACGAGTCCGGGTCTGGGGAAATTTCGATCGACGGTATTCGGCTAACTGAACTATCCCTGATTGAGCTGCGCGGAGCTATCGGGCTTGTTAGTCAGGAACCCTATTTGTTTGACGGCAGCATCTTTGAGAATGTCGCGTATGGGCGACCTGGAGCCTCCATAGATGATGTGACGCGAGCAGCAACAGCGGCGGAGGCCTGGGAATTTATAGAAAAGCTCCCGGACGGCCTGAATACAACTGTTGGTGAGCGTGGTGTAAGATTATCGGGTGGTCAGCGACAACGGCTGTCGTTGGCGCGCGCTATATTGAAGGACCCACCAATACTTGTGCTTGATGAAGCGACAAGTGCTGTGGACAATGAAACCGAGGCGGCGATCCAGCGATCGCTGAAAAAAATCTCGGTAGACCGGACGGTGATCGTTATTGCGCACCGCTTGTCTACTATTGTTAACGCGGAAAATATAGTTGTTATGGATGGTGGAAGAATAACCGAGCAGGGCACTCACGAGATGTTAATCGCCCGCAAAGGACACTATGCCAAACAGTGGCAAGTGCAAACTGGAAATTTCGCCCCGAACACTGCTATTTAATTTTGGCTTACAGGCACTATCTTAATTAGCTGTGATCAACACAAATGAGAGATCTATGAAATATACAATCGAATATTGCGTTCAGTGAAACTATAAGCCGACCGCCCTCCGTGTGAGGGATCGACTGATAGCAACAGCGGCCAATGAAGTCACTCTGATTGAAGGGAGTGGTGGGGTTTTTGAAATCACCCGGAATGGCGAACTGCTCTTTTCCAAGAAAGCCCTTAACCGCTTCCCGGAAGACGCCGAAGTTGATGCGCTGATGTAAAGAGCCGAGCCGCCTTTTACCGGTAGGTGCGGCATCTTGCCGCATGTGTATATCGCAAAGAGGCGAGACGCCTCTTCTACCGGTAGATGCGGCATCTTGCCGCATGTGTATATCGCAAAGAGGCGAGACGCTTCTTCTACCGGTAGATGCGGCATCTTGCCGCATTTGAGCATTGTGCAAAGACTAGACGCGTCCTCACGGCCCCGTCATTTCAAAGTATCGATCA
>JAYJMJ010293441.1:0-10583 GCA_036873875.1 Laminaria ephemera
AAATTGTAGTCCGTACTATTAATAATACCATTGCAATCAAAGTCGCCGCTATTCATATAATATTTACCATCAATTAATTTGAGTTGTTGTGCGCCTAGTGCGGCGGCGACATCAAGTGTAAAGTCATATATCGTAGTTGTATTATTTAATTCAATAGGGCTATTTGTTAGTACCGACAAGTGGTTTTGGTGGGTGACAGAGACGTAATAAGTACCAGGAGGTACACAGTCGAAACTGATGGATTCACTTTCGTTTATATCTACTAGTATGCCATCTGATCGCAATAAGACCGCTTTATTACATAAAACAGTTTGATAATCTGATGCTTCCCGAATCCCTATTAATATCCAATCAGCAATATTGGTTGGCATGGTTGTAACAATTTCTGTTCCTTCATATTCATAAGGTTCTCCCCCAAAAGGTTGTAGTAAGGGCAAGAGTGATTGCGCTGCCAATTCCGTGCGCATTAGTTTAGTACCCGCATCATAATAACCTTCTAAATAGATTTTAATGCCGATTTTGGCTAATTGTTGGTCTATATTTTGTTGGTGATCAATGCCACAAAAATCGGAATGCACCACCATAGGTTTTTTAGAGGTAATACAATTATCTTCTTTACTGATTGCCATTTGATAGGCACCTGCTTCTAGCTCATTTTTTTCTAAACTTCTTTTAAGGATACCATTTTCTATGGAAAAATACATAGAACTATTCGGGTCATTGATGTGACCTAAACCATGTGCATGACCTAATTCATGTAAAGCAATGGTTTCAAAATCAAATTCGTTATAAGCAGGTGGATTTTCTGAATAACTCCAACTTAGTCCAGTAATCATATTGTCTGGATGGGCAAATTCCATATCAAATTCCTTCAGATACCAAGTCGTATTCATTAAATCACAACGGGTACTTCCAGATGCTTTATATCTGGAGGAAGTCATTGCTACCACACCTACAGGCACTTCTGGCGAGAACAAAATAACACTTTCATCATCATTGAGTGATTCCACTTTGGTGCTAGTTGGACTAATGGTCCAATTAATCCCAGTTGAACATTGCCACATTTCCATAGCTCGTTCAAATGCTGCTACAGCGTCTGCATTACTACTTAAACCAGTTGATGAATTGTAGTGTAAGGTATATCCACCTTCTCCATTATAATCGGTGAAATTGATCGTTTGTCTTGTGTGGTCTTGAAAATTCTTATATTTACTAAAGATGGGTTTTAAAGACCACCTGATAGTAATAGGTGCTTCGTCTAGGAAATTATTTTGATTATCATAGATTTGAATAGTGCCAGTGCCTGCGGTTTGAGGAATTTTTATCGTGATTTTTGTATCTGTCCAGCTAATCAAGTCCGTATCATAGCGATCACCATCAACGTAAGATTGTCCGCCATTATCACTATTAGAAAACTTGATGAGGCCTGGTGTACTACCAAAGCTATTTCCTTCAATAATTAGTTGATGAGCTGTATTAGCTGTACCAGCATAGAAGGTATTGGTTGGGTTACCATCACCGTCTTTTAGAATAATTGCTCTTCTTTGTCTACTAGGATTATTGGAGCCACCAATAGCAGCTTGACTAGGAGGAGGAGCATAATAAATAGTCCCATCAGGTCGGACAGGATCAATTCCCGTTTTATTTTTGATATACCCTAATAAGGTAGATTGACTAATAGGTTTTACGCCAAGGTAGTCATAAAATTGGCTATTTATTCTTGGTAATGCCCCTTGTACGTAAGCATATAATTGATATTGAGGATTGGAGGAGGTACTAATATTTTCAAAGAGTATTTCTTTTTCAGCAGATAGGTTTTTTAGTGTTAAAAGATAAAATTGATTGATCCTTAAATCAATGGAAGGAGTCATAATTTGTGCTTCATCCTCTACGATGCCACCTGGTAGAATAATGTCAATGTAATAATGTGCCATACTACCTTTTAGGTAGACTTCGCTTTGTACCGTATAGATGGTATAGATATTTTCCCTCCTAGTATCCCAAGTAGTTTCTTGTTGGATAATCGTACCCATCACAATTTGGGCAGCGTTATCTACTCTATCTCCTAAAGATACAGGATGTACACAAGCCATTATAGGGATAGCTAGTAGTATAAGTAACAAAGAGAAGTAACAACCTTTAAATTTTCTCATATTCTCTATGTTTTTTTAGCTAGAGAAGGTGCGTCTCTCAAATTGTAATATATTTATAACGATGGTGCGTGTTTTTTTGTTTAATGCACACTGTACTTACCTTGCTAAAGTCATACGTTTGACTGCTGACAACGAAGTGATTTGACCTCTGATAATAAGATGGTCTCTTTTTACCGTTTCAATAAACCAATCTTACTCCGATTGACTTTCCAAAGATTATAATCTGTACTATTAATAATGCCATTTCCATCTGCATCTGCTGGAGAATAAATATTGACACTTGCACTATTTATTTTCCAAAGATTATAATCCTCGTTATTGACTACCCCATTACCATCAAAATCACCGCTATTCATAAAATAGAACCCATCTTTTTCTTTTAATTGTCCTACGCCCATAGCAGCCGTTGCAGATGTGGTAAAATCATAAAGCGTAGCTGCCGTTTGTATTGGATGTGGTGTATTACTGATAATTGGTATATGGTTTACATGGTGCAAAGCGATAAAGTAATTTCCTGCGGTTAAGTCGTTAAATGGAATATCTTCTATCCCATCTAAAGTCAATAGTATTCCATCTTTTCTTAATAAAACAGCTTGTTGATGAAGAACTGTCTCCATATTATCTGGATCTCTCAACTCTAGCAGCATCCAATCGACAACATCTGTTGGAATGCTGGAAATTGATTCACTTCCTGCATAATTGAAAGGGGAAATATTAAAGGGTTGAGACAGTGGTAGTATAGAAGCATCCGCTAATAAAGTACTCATACTACCAGTTGCAGTGTCATAATAGCCTTCTATAAATACTTTTACTTTCGTTCGATTAGCAGTCGTCGCTGGTGTACTTGTCTCATCTCCACAATTTGCATTGTCTGAATAAGAAATCATAGGAGAATAAGAAGTAACACAGTTATTAATAATACTATAAGACATCTTATGGGCGGAGGCATCTAATTCATTGTGAATCAATCCTCGCCTTTTCACACCATTTCCTATGGAAAAGTGCATCACGCTTGCTTCATCAATAACATGTGCTAAGCCATGTGCATGACCTAATTCATGTAAAGCAATAGACTCAAAATCAAATTGATAGACACTTGGATTATCTTCTGTAAAATTCCAAGAAATGCCAGTTGGGAGGGTGGAGGGGTCCGCAAACTCTATATCAAATTCTTTTAATCGCCAAAGCGTCTTCACTTGGGAGCAATTACTATTACCAGCCCCTTTATAACGAGAAGAAGTAATCGCTAAAACGCCAGCTGGAAGGGTTGTACTAAAATTAATAACACAGATACCATCATTTGCTATTTCTGTGCTAGTACCAGATTCTTCAAGTGTAAAATTAACATCAGAGCCGCATTGCCAATTACCTAAAGCTCTTTTAAAAGCAGCAATAGCATCGGCATTTCCTGTTAATCCTGATGGGCTATTTACTTCAATTGTATAACCTCCAGCACCATTTATATCAACGAAATTTACCCGCTGTCTAGTAAAATCAGTAAATTCTCTATAATTATGATATAAAGGATTTAGTGCCCAATTTATCGTTATCTCTTGACTACCAACCACTACGCCACTACTCGTTTTGACTTGCATGTTTCCTGAACCTGCTTGTTTCGGAATCTTTAAACGAATAGCTGTATCTGTCCAATAAACTAAATCCGTACCATATTTTGTATTGATTGTGCTCAATCCTCCATTATCTGCATTAGCAAATTCCACCAATCCCACATTATTTCCAAAGCCACTGCCCTCTATAATCATTTCATTTTCTTCATCTGTCGTACCTGCGACAAAAGTAGTGGATACCGCTCCTGTACTATTTTTTAGAGTAAGACCAGCCCTACCTAGTCCAGTTCCAGTAGTTGTAGGTGTATATCCATTTCGAGCTTGATTAATAGCACAGGTGGCAGGGTCTATTGTGATAGTTAGATACGGCTTATTGGTTGATTCTTTAGAACTAATTCTAAGTATATCATTATCAAAGAAAGCTTCATTTCTCAATAATAGACCATAATTAGTAGTAGGCGTATCTAGCCATTCTTGGATAAGATTTAGTGGCAAATCAAATGTTACCCAACTGGTATTATTACCAATTTCTGAAATAACAGGATTCCCATCATAATGACTTGTTTGCCAGACTTGATTGCCTGATGCTTTATTCCAGTTAGCCAAGCCCGCAGTTTGATTCATAGACCCTTCCTCCCACTGTTGTAACAACTTATGTATTTGTAAATTATAGCCAGCACTAGTGCCAGCTTCTATAAAAATAGATAATTGAGCAGTGAGGACAGTAGCTTGGTTTAAGGAACTAAGATCAAAATGTAGTAAACCTCTTTTCTTCTGACCTTGACCATCATTAAGATACATATCTGTACTTGAGCCATAATTTAAGTCTGGCGCAAGTTCATTAATCCAAGTATCTTTATTTGCAGTAATTATTTTAGGCAGGTTTTTAGGAATACAAGAATTCTTATCATTTGTATCATATTCTGAATGGGTACTAGGATAATTCTCGAAGAACCCATCCCCGTCTATATCTACTCCAATACAACCATTGGTAGATGGGGTAGGATCGCAGGCACTCAAAGGATTAGAATCCTTCAACGGATGATAAATACCGTCTCCTTTTGTTTCCTCTGTATCACTAATGCCATCGCCATCACTATCACTTAGCGGATTAGTCGAATCTACATCATACAAATCTGCCACGCCATCATTATCAATATCTCCATCTATTTGATTGAACTGTGTTCGATTTTCAAAGTTGGAGCCATCAGGTCTTTTAGCTTGTTTCCCTGTTATCGTTTTGATTTTGCTAAGGAGTGCTGCTTCTTGTATAGGTTGCTTCTCAAAATAATCCTGATAATAGCCATTATAAGCAGGTAAAATACCTTGAATATACGAATAAGGTCTAAATTTAGGATTGGCAGAGCGGGCAAGATGGGCCGCATTTAATTGTACGCTGTCAATATTTTCTATTGTTACTAAATACTCGTGCCCTTCCTTTAAGCTGACAAAAGGATAATTAATTTGTACTTCCTCTCCAACTAATCCTCCTGGTAGAATCAAATCAAAATAATAGTGATTACTAGGATTTTTTGTATAACAAATTACTTCCATTGTATAGGAAGTGTATATATCTTTGCCATCATTTCCCCAGTAAGCTTGATTATTGACTACTTTGGCAACGACGACTTGATAGGATTTATCAATTCGCTCATTGAACTCAACAGGAAATATATTAGCAAGTAATGGATAGGCATATGTTAATAGAAATAGAATACTTGCCAGTCTGCAATAAAATGTCATTCTCGTAGATTAATGTATTTGACCGTTATTTTGAAGGGGAGCTTAATATTTTGGAAATTAGTGGATTGACTTTATGACTGGGGTGGGGAAGAGAAGGGCAGATTGTCAAAAATAACGGCAATTGAGGAGTTTGTCAGCACACGTAGATTGATAATTGTGACAGGATATATGTTCTATTAGACTTGTTTCTTTCCCTTCTAGTACATTTCATATAAGGATTAGAAATAATTTAGTATCGCATTATAGTGAAGAAATTTTTCTCTTTTCTTTATAAATAGTATATTAGGCACGTTTACTCAATTGATGATGTGACTATTTTAAGGTAGACTATTATTCCATTTAGCCTTAGGTAATTTGATAAAATGCGCTAATTTTTGTCTGATGTTTTGAAAAATGTGTTGAATAGCTAATTTATTCGAGTGGTGGATAATGATGAGCAGCAAGAGGAGAGACGGTTTATTTGTTAAGAAGAAGAGCATTTATCGCTATCTGTTTCTATTCTTTTTAGGAGGATAAATCTAGTTTACCCTTTTGCTTTAAAAGGATTTCTAGGAGTCCATTCTATTTTAGGTTGGAAGTACGCTAGAATAGGAGAAAAAACTTGATTTTTGATAGAATTGGTGTGTTTTCCAAAATAATGAAGAGGTTCGGGCTTTGCGCCAACAGAACTTTTTATCTCTAAAGCAGTTCGAGCAAAGTTGATTTTTTTTACAGAAGTGTCGATGCCTACTCTAATAATATCAAACAAAATATTTAAATAAACTTGGTGCGTTCGATTGTGTTGACCATCAAAGCCTAAATAATGGGCCTCCAATTCCTCATGGTTCTGAAAAGTGGTGTAAAACGCAATTAGTTCATCTTCTAAGAAATACCCAAATACTCGAAATTTTTCAGGGAAATGCTCTTTTAGATTTAGAAAGTATTGGCCATCTAAATAAACTAAATTGAAGCCGGCCTTATCTGCAATACATTTATATAAATAATCTATTTTGGGTAGAAATGCCCTCATTAAATCAACAGTAAACTCTTTTTTAACCAGCGCTGCTCCCTTCTTAAAGGCCCGCTTGGTACGTACCCTTGATTTAGATTGTAAAGCAGCCAAATAGTCATCGAATGTTGCCCATTCTTCGGGTAACTCCATCATCATATTGGGCTGAAAAGCAAATTCGTTATAAGCTTTCCCCAAAACCTTTTTTGTGGTATCTTTTTGACTATCCGTTATATCCTTGAAAATAAGTAAAGAGATCGGATGATTCGCTGCTTGAAGCTTGGTTTTTAAAACCTCTAAACCTTCTTGGATTAATTGACACTGTAGGTCAGGTGAAACACTATCTACAAAATGACTTCCATAGTTACCTGTTAATAATAAATTGCCTGCAATAATGGCATTCATATTAGCCATTTTTAGTATCAATCTATTAATTTTTTGCTGATAGGCAGGGAGGTCTTTATCCATCAGAGATTCTCCCACTCTCATTTGCACCAATTGGCAATGAGCAAAGCCAACAGGTCGTTGGTCTTGTAGAAATACTAAATATTTAAAAGTAATGCCTTTAGGAGGATGATCCTCTAAACATTGAAAGTACGGAACTTGAAGAAAAGTATTATTAGTAGGTGCGATTGCTGCCCATTTAGTAGCTGCATCTGCAATAGAGGAATGAATCTCTACTTGATATCTTCCTTTTAAGAGCGGCGTAACAGTCATTGTATTTTCTCGGCTAATAATACTACTTGTAGATGTTAGGTTCATATTGTATACAGTAATTTCAATCAGATAAACGCCTCTATAAATTTAAAGTTCTAATTTTGAAGGAAAATTGCGGATAATGGAAAATGAATTGCCATTTTAATGGGATGAATAGTAAATTAATAATCAATAATCAATAATCTCACACTACTTAAATAAAAAAGACAGTAATGACTAGTGTATCCAATAAACTAACGAATAACCGAGCCAATTTATTCGTATATGGCTCCTTGATGGGGGGTGTTGCTTCTCCAATAGCGACCTATCTTAAATCGAACAGCTTATTTTTAGGAGAAGCAGTAGTAGAAGGGACTCTATATGATTTGGGTCAATATCCAGGACTTATACCCAATGTAGGTTGTGGTACTTGGGTAAAAGGGCATGTATTTGAATTGTCCAATGCGGAGCAAATGTTGCCAGTCTTGGATAATTATGAGGGAAGTGGTGTCGCTTTTGCGCACCCTACGGAATATATACGAGAAAAAATTCAAGTAGTGCTAAATGACCAACCCTTACTATGTTGGGCTTATCAATATAATTATTCAACCGATCAATTAAAGGTAATCGAATCAGGAAATTATTTACAATATCTAGAAGAGAATAAAGCTTTTCAAGCATTTGTTAACTCTCAAGTAGATTTTAATAGACACTGATTATTGAGTGATGAGTGATGAGTGATGAGTTATTTCTGTGCTATATGTTGATCGCTCTTTAGCTTTACAATAAGACTGTTTACTAAAACTGTCTATTGAACGGATACGACCCTTCGCTTATTTGTGAAAGAATGACTTTTGACTAATAAAGAACTAGGCAATCTAAGTTCAAATATAGATCCCACGCCAACTTTACTTTTTACATGAATTGTTCCATCCAAATTGCCTATGAGTTTTTTGCAGGTAGATAATCCCAATCCTGTCCCCTCATATTTTGAATGCGTATGTAACCTGCTGAACATTTCCCATATTTTGTCAACAAACTCTTCTGGTATCCCAATCCCATTGTCTTCAAAAAGCAAGGAAAACGTAGCTTCATTACGTTTAAAAGAAATTTTTACGGTAGGTATACTAGACTCGTTGTATTTTACTGCGTTTTCTATTAAATTTTTAAAGAGCAAGAAAAAAGAAGAGTAGTTTCCATTGATGACAGGTAATTGTTGAAGGACTACTATTTTTGCATTTTTATCTTCTAAATATGTTGAAATAGTATTGGAGAGATCTGCACAGAGTATATTTAGGTTAATGTCTTCCTTCTTATTCTCATTTTTATCATTTGATAATTTAGAATATTCCAAAACATCTTCAATCAAATGATTCATTCTGTTACCGCTTTCTTTTATAAAATGTAAACAATGTTGAACTTGTTTGTTGTCATAGGAATGGAGAACTTGATCCAATAAATTAGTGAAGTTCCTAATATTACCTAATGGCGTTTTGAGATCATGTGAGGCAATGAAGGCAAACCTTTCTAGCTCTATATTCGATTGTCTAAGCTGCTTGTTGCTATGTTCCAGTTCCTTTGTTCTATCTGCCACTTGGGACTGTAATTTTTTATTAAAGCGATGCTTTATCTGATAAGCTCTAAGTAAAAGAAATGCCATAATACCTAGTAAAAATAAGGTAAGAATGATCACCGTCATTAGCGCATTCTTTGTCTTCAGTTCTGCTTGTGATTTCTCTTGTTGGGTGCGAAGTAACTCATTCTCAATTTCTTTTTTTCCTGACTGATATTTGGCTTCTAATTCTATAATAAGTTCCTCTTTTGTTTGAAAGTGTAAACTGTCTTTCTGTGTCATCGCAGCTTTTCGATAGTCTAATGCTTCTTTATAACTACCTTTATTTTCATACAATTGTGCTAATAGTTGGAAGGAAGATAATTTGGAAGCTTCCAGCCCACTTTTAGTAGCTAACGTTAAACTTCCGTGCGCCTTTTCTAAAGCCTTGTCGTATTTGCCCAGATCATTAAAAATGTTTGCTAAGGAGAGATGTAAAGTGTGTAATTCAGTTTGCTGCTCCCCAATGTTTATTAACTGTACTTCTGCTTCACGAAGGGAAGCTATTGCTTTTTCTTTAAATCCTAGTTGATATTCACACTCTCCTAAAAGCAGGAGGGTACTAGCTACATATAAATATTGCGTATTTTCTTTTCCAATTTCATAAGATTTTTTTAAGTAGGGTAGGGCTAATTCATATTCTTTATTCTGCACATGGTATTTTCCCATGAGTTGAAAAGGCTGTGTAAGCTTAGATGGAATATTAACTTGCTCTCCTGCTTTTATCGCTTGCTGAAAATATTGATACGCAAGTTTCCTGCTTTTCATAGATAAATGAATTTTACCTATATTACTGGAGATAGAAATGGTCGGCTCTATTTTGTTTTTTGCTTCGTATTTCTTTAAAATTGTTTGGAAATAGTATAAGGATTTTTCCAATTCGCCTCTTTTCCGATAGATGACCCCCAAATTATTAAGAGCTGATAATACACCCTCTTCATAATTATTGAGCCTAGCCATTTTGAGTGATTTTTCCATATACTCAATGCCTAATTCAGCGTTTCCATCTATATTAGCAGCAATCCCAAGCCGATTATAGGCTTTTATTTCTCGATTTTTAAGACCTAGTATTCTAGCTATCTCTAGAGCTTGTTGGGCATAAGCTCGACATAGATTAACATCAATTTGGTGATGTTTAAAACTTAATTCTAATAAATTATCTACTTTGCTAGAATCTTCTTTTTGGGAAAAGATTACCTGTTTAAGACTATCTAGCCTTGAATGTTGTGCACTCGTGGTCGAATAACTACTAATTAAGAGGGTAAACAGTAATAAAAGGGAGGTGTATATATCGCTTTTTTTAGGCTCACTTTGCTGCATCATTGTTTTATTAATTTTGCTTTAAGGGGAGCTATTTAGAACATCAAAAATCAATCCATCTAAGAAAGAAGAAAGAAGAGTGAGGAGTGACGAGTGATGAGTGAGGAGTGATGAGTGATGAGTGAGGAGTGACGAATGAGGAGTGCCAGATGTTGACTTACAGGTTGACCTAGCGTCTTGTATGGAGAAAGGTCAACATCTAAGTCAACGTCTGGCACTCTTCCCTCCTCCTTCTTCACTCTTCATTTTTTGGTTCTCTGACAAATGTCGTGGAACTGGTCGTTTGTTTTGTTTTTTGTTTTGAGAACTTCGTGAGAGGGGGATGAGAAAGAGCAAAAGTTCTTAAAACCTACTGGCTTTAAGAACTTTTGCTCTCTCTCATCCCCCTCTCACGAAGTTCTTAAAACCTACTGGCTTTAAGAACTTTTGCTCTCTCTCATCCCCCTCTCACGAAGTTCTCAAAGCTAAGTTAAAATTAATTCCACGGGATTTGTCAAAGAACC
>JAYJMJ010293452.1:0-10582 GCA_036873875.1 Laminaria ephemera
TACTACTACTACTACTACTACTACTACTACTACTACTACTACTACTACTACTACTACAACTACTACTACTACTGCTGCTGCTGCTGCTGCTGCAACTGCTGAAGCTACATCGCACTGCAAGCCATCCGCTGCTTGTACGACGACTACTAACAGTTCCTCATCACCACCTCGACAAGGCATCGGCGTCGTATCATCGTAGCGCCATCTGCGACAGTTGGCAACACCGTCTACTACAGCAGAGGCTACGATTACAGCGACTACCGCTCCTGCAACATATACACGTTCATAGCCATGAAGCTTGCCTCTAAGCATTCTTAGCGATAGGCTGAGCGACATCAACAAGATTCCAGCAGCAGCGGATCACCAGCACCAGATGATCACCAGCGCATCTCCATCGCAGCAGATAACGCAGTTTATGGGAATTTCAAGCCATTTTCCAGAAGCAGACGGGGATCCATCGCCGTCTGCCATCTCACGCAACGCCAACTCAGGATTAACTTCACCGGAGGCTTCATCATGCAGATGACCACCGGGATCTCGAGCAGAGTTCGAACAGCTACGCGGTTCGAGAGATCCTTACAAATTCATGAACACCGCTTGTTCGAGTTTGCCGAAAAACGTTCCGAAACGGGAGTTCGAATGTGTTTTTGTCGAATTTCTATTTGGGGGCGCAAAAAAATTGGTTCCACCGCATTTTCAGCAGATGACGACGTCTGCAACACCAACAACACCAGCCAACAAGCTGCCCCCTACGAACAGTAACAAGGCGCGACGACTACGAGAGGACAGGATTACGACGCTCCTCATCAGGTCAACGTCGATCATCAACATCATCATCATAAGCATCATCAGCTTGACGAGCCATCACTCATATCTACTCGACGTACATCGGTCCTGCTTTTCTTCAACGTTCTACACCACAACACGACATGAAGACCAGCAGTTGAACACCAGCACCAGCAACACCAGCAGCAACAACGCGGCAACTCACCAAGAAGCAGAGCAGCCTTTAGCGACACGAACTAGATTGTTCTTACTGTTATTTTTCTTATTTTGCCTTTCGTAGGGAAGTTGTGTTCTTCATACCTTTTCTTGTTGACTTCTCTATATATCGCACTTGTACGAGTACGCATCATACAAGCTCATACAAAACATATGGTGCACACCTTATTGTACCGGACTTAATGTCTTCATGTTTTTGAGTTTATTCTTTGCTTTACAGCAGCATCAGTACGAGTACGCAATGGAAAAGCACATACAAAACATAATGTACATTTTGCTGTATTGTCTTACTGCTACGTAAGTACATTCTTTAGAGTCCTTTCTTCGGCTCTGCATTATTGGCTTTCTTTTCGAGCACGTGTATCATACGTACATGCTTATAAAACTGACTGTGGTAGATGCACATTGCAGTATAGCCCTGGACATATATATGTCCATAGTTTCTATTCGATTTTCTTCGGTTTCTTACTTGTTCTAAGACTCAATTGAGGGGGCGCTGTAAACGTACAGTAGATGCTTTGTTACGCTTTCTTTTCTAGGATGTAACTTGTTGGTCAGCCAAATATCACCACGAGTAGCTTTTGCGATACGACTACACCCACCATAGTCTATTGCCGTACCATCTGTATTCGTAGACTTTCTTTCGAGTACGTACGTACATACACAAACTGAGTTGTACACATTTTCGCTGTACTGGATGACCATTCACACTTTTCGTTTTTCTTCGGTTTCATACAGCTCTAGGTATCAATTCAGGGGGCGTGTTGATTATCCAGCAGATTAGTTTGCGCTTCTATTCTAGATTATTTCTTGCCGGTAATTACACCGCGAGTATTTTGTTACGTGATTCCGTCCATATTACCGCTGTTCATACACAGGCCTGAACATGTTGTTCCATTCGTATTTTGATTCTCTGAGTGACATGACTACATCCACATTGCCGATGTTCATACACATGTCTGAATATGTCGTACATTTGTTTTTTTTAGAGTATTAGGTTCCTCTAGCTACTGACTTCTCATCAAGGGGGCGTATTGGAATAAGGACTTTGCAGTCCACTATTATCTACCTGGGAGTTGATTCGCAGCACTTGAGTACACGGGGTATCGTATTCTAGATCCGGGGAAATGCAATATCCGGCGAGTCTAGCGGTTGTTCCTTCTCACCGGCGTACAATATTCACCTTACTTTCATCGGGAAGTTGATCGTATTAATAGTACAGGGTAGCTAACATATCACCATAAGTATCAGGGAACGTTGCAGGGGATAGTTCAGGGAACGTTGCAGGGAACAGTTCAGAGAACATTACTGTAGGGCGGACTGTCGGCCAGTACAACAGCCCGTAGAGTACAGCTGCCGGTAGCATGGGCATTGTTCCGTGATAATGAGGTGACGGTCAGTCCTACCTCAATCACTCCTCTTCTTTTCTCCTCTCCTTTCCACTTTTTTCTTCTCCTCTTCCTCTCCTATTCTACTCTCTTTTCCATCTACCTTCTTCTCTTCTTTGCTTTCTACTTTTGGCCTGCAAGCGCCACTTTCCTAACTATCTTATTTCTTCTTCGCAAGCAAGTGATCTTCACAGAACTAGGTGCCACCTCTGCAACTCTTGTCACAGAGACAGAGACTCGACACGCATCATTCTATAACGCACCCAATCTTGCTGATATTTGCCGCTACTCACCCATACAACAATTACAGTATTTTTCCCACTATAAATGACCTAACTCTATATCCCGAAGAACTATGAACCCATTATCCTCTCCCACACACACTGCTACTTAATGTCAGGGTGTTTTGCCGTTGTTCACCCGGACAACAACATTTGGTGCTTCGAGGAATGCGCGAGGCGGAAGAGGCGGTCGGGGGACACGAATATGAAATATTGTACAATTTTACGGCGTCGCTCGGTTGCATATTATATGCGCTATTTTAATACGCCAAACCATTCTTACCGCTGTCGTAGCACTTGTCTTTCTACTGCTGTCCATAGATGTTACACCCGCACCCAATCTTGCTGATCTTTGCCACTACTCACCCATACAACAACAATAGGTTCTTTACCCAATATATATATGACCTCCACCGTTTCCCTGAACGGTTGGATTTTATAAATATCTCGAAGAACTATGAATCCATAACCCCCCCCCATACACGCTACTACTTCCTATCAGCGTATTTGCCGTTTTTCACCCGTACAACAATACAAGTGCGTCAAGGAATGCGCGAGACGGGGCGGTCGGCGTGAACGAAGGTGCTCTCGTGTACAAATTTCTGGCGTTGCTGAGCTGCGTATGCGTAATCTTGTGCGCCAACTAATTACTACCGTTACAGTTGCACCCAATATTACCAGGTATCCAGTACCCAGAGCGTTATATGAGTCCCCCTCAATCTGATCAGTTTTGCCGACGTTTTTGCCACATAACAATAGGTGCTCCAAGGAAAGCGCGAGGCGGAGGAGGCGGTCGACGGGGACGAAGATGCTCTATTGTATAATTTTACGGCATCGCTTAGCTGCGTGTGCGCTATCTTGTGCGTCATATCCGCGGTTGGGATGGCAGTCCACAACATCTTCATCCTCACCCAGGCGAGCCGCCCAAGCGTAACGGTATAGGCCCACGAAAAAATAACGAACTTTGTAAGAACGTTGGCCTCACCTTTTGAGGGACATCAAGAAAGTTGAAATAAGAAACTGTACAAAGTACTCTTCGGTGAACGCTACGCTAAATCTCGTACAATAGCCTATATACGCATGTTACGGCAGACGTGTACCGATTTTTTTTCTGAGGCTCCTCACCGGAGGAGTTCCATGCCTCACCCAAACACAAAAGTTGAGAAAAAAAGAAAGTGCAACCCGATGGACAATCTCGTGGCCTAGGTATACAACCAAACGTGTTGCAAACCAAGAATGAAATTCCGACGATTTTGGGTTAAGGAGCACCGTCATTGAGAAAGCGTTTTATAGCCAAAACGTGCTACCTCTATCGCAGCACGCGTCTATGCTCAAGGTCGTTCGTAGTCGGTGTCACTACACGGTTTCAAGGTCCTCTCACACTACGTGCTTCATGTTGGTGGGCCAATGGGACATGAGTGGTAAAGGGGTGGAGGCATGCCGCTGTGGAGGACGTGACACATGCGACGATAGAGGTGCACCAGTTCATTTCTGAGGTTCCACAGTTGAGGAGCTCTGTTCTTCACTCACAAACTGATTTTTGAGTAAACTAAAGGTGCAACCCATCAACAAGCACATGGCCTAGGTGCACAAAAAAAATCGTATTGTAAAACAAGAATGACGTCCCGACAAATTTGGGTTAAGGAGCCCAGTCATTCAGAAACAAACACGCCGAAAAGTGCTATCTCTATCGTAGCACGCGTCACGTGTGTTACGCTAGGGGTAGCACGGTTTGACCAAACTTTTAATTTTCATTTTTTCATCACGTTTACTTTCCAGCTGAACTCGTAAGAGGTTGTACCCTCAGCGACCTCTGGAAAAGCCGTGCTCACGGGTGTCTTCCTGTCTTGCCCCCGGTGCCCGCCTTCATTTTTATCGCGCATAGGGTTCAGCATTCCCACTATTCAGCTATTTTTATGCTCGTCGGTTTGCGTCGAAAAATATCAGACTGACGGGAATCCTCAACTGAGCACCTACCCAATATCTTCAGAGCACTATTTTCGGTTTAAGAAAAATATTTCGTTGCATGCCTAGGCCATGAGATGGTTCGTCGGGTTATTAGTTCGATTTGTCCAGAAACAACTGTCAGTGTCGGGTGAGGCTGGAGGTATAGACCTCTTCAGGTGAAGATCTTAAGAAAAATGTGATGATAAGAGGGTCAGAGGCGCGCAAAATGCTCCGATCCTTAGGGGAGGGTGATCACGTGATATAACGCTTAAAATAGGCACCTCAGAATATTTTTGGACATCGCTACCGCCCCCTCCCCGTGAAACAAACCAAGTAATTTGAAGCTGTCGTCAGATATGCAAGAAAGTACGCACAAGGTGCGGAAGTCCGCCTCATAAGTGGTTCTTAGTAGGATGCAGAGCACCCTTCATGCAGTTCGACGAACACCTCATGAACCCTATAGACTATGGTCTTAAGACTACGGGCCATGCATGATGACGAGTACACCCGCCACAAACACACAAGTTCTTCCACCGATTGTGCCAGGTAATGGCTTTCCAAGCGCTTTGTGCGCCAGGCCTCGTGCTCTGTGGTGTTCTACTATTCGGGACGGATACCATCCTTGCCATAGGTGAGTACGCCGCCTACATATTGATCGAGGCTACAGTGGCGCGATCACGTTGAAGTCCCCCTTTTATTAGTTGTTTGGAGTCACTCGAGCAAACGGCTATCCGTTTTCTGTGCAGCCCCCGCTTTCTGGGCCGTTTCGTGTCGCGCTATGCCCCGCCATGAAATTTCTTGTCACGCGGTCGCAACAAAATGGCTTTGGAGCCCTTCTTTGAGTGAGGTACACAGCCACTCGTCCGAGTGGCCCAAATCCAGTAAGGAAAATGTGTGTACCCTCGACTCATGCTACGGTAGAGATGCATCATTCTTTTTTTCTGAGGTTCCTCACTTGAGGAGCTCTTCTATTCCTCTCCCAAACAACTGATTTTTGAGAAAAAGTGAAAGTGCAATCCGATGGACAATCCCATGACCTAGGTGTACCACGAACGTTATAGAAACCAAAAGAGCGAAATTCGGACGATTTTGGGTTAAGGAGCCCCTTCATTCAGAAAGCGTTTCTGCCCCCAAACGCTACCTCTATCGTAGCACCCTAGCTCTGGCCTCATGCCTTCAGTGTGTGTGTTGAAATAGTACTATCAATAAAAAAAGGAGGCATGCTGCTGTAGGGGTGCACCTATTCCGTTTTTTATGTTCTGGGGCTTCTCACTTGAGGAGCTCTATACCTCACCCAAAACATGCCTCGGAAAACAAAGCGAGAGTGCAAACCCGGTGAACAATCTCACGGCCTAGGTATGTAACCGATAGTATCGAAGAACACTCCATGGGAAATAGGGTACGGTACAGGTGTATCATCTTTCTTTTTCTCAGGATGCTCACTTGAGGATCTCTATACGTCACCAAAAAAACTGATTTTTGAGAAAAGGTGAAAGTGCAATCCGATGGACAATCCCATGGCCTAGGTATACATAAAAATCATACTGCAAACCTATAATGACATTCTGATGATTTCGGGGGTAAGGAGCCCCGTTCTTCAGAAAATGTTTCAGCCAACCTGTGCTACCTCCACCGCAGCACGCGCCAAGAATGGGATTCGAACGAAATTTAATATCTCCTCAGTGGCCAGGCCCTGTGAACCTGTGAACGAGAAACGACTTCGCCAAAAAACGCTTCCTCTATCGCATCACGCGTGTCAATACCTCGTGTATGGATTTCGGTTGGCTCGTAAACTATGTTTATTTCCGTTGTTACGGTACCGTCATCGGCGGATTGGTAATGCTAGTCTGCTCGTACATGGTGCGATTCCAAACAAAAAACGAGAAGGTATCTCTCTATCAATAATAATCTTACTGTGCGGGCCAAGCGAGCCACCCCTCGTCTGTAACACTGATTTGCGCGTCTCCGTTGATGATATGGTGCCGTCGTTGGAGGGTTGGTGTCGTTGTTTTTCTCGTGCACGGTGTAATTGCAAAGGAAAAACGAACATGCGGCGTTGGAGCCCTACCCTTTTCCTCATACCTCGCTCTCACGACACCGGACACGCGCACCCCCTCTCGCAAATTATGCGCTTCTTCATTGGCATGGTGCCGTCGTGGTCAGATTAACAACGTTGGTTTCCCCCCTCGTACACGGTGCGATTGCAGACAAAAAAACGAAACGATATCTCTCTTATCAAGAATATTCTTACTTTGCGGGCCAAGCGAGCCACCCCTCGTCTGTAAAACTGGTTTTGCGCGTCTCCGTTGATATGGTGCCGTCCTTGGAGGGTTGGCGTCGTTGTTTTTCTCGTACACGGTGTGATTGCAAAGGCAAAACGAACATGCGGCGTTGGAGCCCTACCCGTTTCCTCATACCTCGCTCTCACGACACCGGGCAAGCTCACCCCCTCTCGCAAATTATGCGCTTCTTCATTAGCATGGTGCCATCGTGGTCGGTTTGGCGACGTTGGTTTCCCCCCTCGTACACGGTGCGATTGGAGACAAAGAGCGAGAAGGTATCTCTCTATGATGAAGAACCAAGACGGACACTGGATGTGCTGGAAGCTGATAGGTAGAAACAACGACCGAACGTGACGAGATCAACCGCACGCTCTTACTATACCTGCAAAGGGCATCTTTCTCTTCATATGTATATGCACTTGGCGCTTGTCGTTTGATAAAGGTGCCGTGGTAAGCGGATTAGCCACAGCGTGGGCTTGTTCGTAGTACAATCGGAAAGGCAAAACGAACAGATAGCGGTGATACTGCGTCCTCTTCGTCGTGACAACCACATGCTACATGCGCCAAGCCCACCCTTCTCGTGTATAGGGCGCTTCTTCATTGGTAACTACGTTGATAAGGTGCCGATATTGGCGGATCAGCGACGTTGTTTTGCTCGTACATGATGCGATTGCAAAAGATACACGAGCAGTATCTCTCTATGATGAAGAACCAGAAGGGACATTGGATGTGCTGGATGTCGACAGGTAAAAACAACGATTGAGCGTGAACAAACCAGCCACACGCCCTACATTACCAGCCAAGGACACAGTCCTCTCTATATATGTATGAGCATGTTGCGCTTCTGGTTTGGTAACGTGTCGTCGTGGGCGGATGGACGATGTTCGTTTGCTCGTACATAGTACGATCGCAGAAGAAAACCGACCGGTGGTAGCCTTGACAATGCATATTCTTTCTCGTACCGCCCTCATACTACATGCGGAAAGGGTTCAACCGTTTTTTCCTGACGCTCCCCACTTGAGGAGATATTTACGTCACTCAAAAGCTGCTTTGAGAAACAATCTAAATGTGCAACCCAACGAACAACCCCGTATTAACGTAGGTACAAAATAAATAACATTGTTATTCCAAAGATGTTGCGTAGTTCCCCAGTTGAGAAGCCCTCTCTGCCAGAGATACGTTGGCCAAAACTGTGCTACCCCTAACGTAGGAAGCGTCTCCTACTGCATGAGCCTAACCCAACCCCTCTCTTGCTTGTTGCGCTTCTTCATCGGTATCTCTGTGGACAAGGTGACGTCATTGGCTGATTAGCGACGATAATCTGCTCGTACATTGTGGGATTGCAAAGGAGGAATGAACAAGTACAGTACCTGGAGACGTGTTCGAAGACGACCTGATGCTATCCTCCTACTTTCCCGATCAAGCCCACCCACCCCTCGTATATCGTGCGGTCGTGTATGATGCGTTTCTTCAATTTTGAAGGTGCCGTGATGGGTGGATTAGCAACGTTGGTGTGCTCGTACATGGTGCGATTGCAAAGGAAAAACGAGCAAGTACTTGCGCACGTTTTCGAAGACGACCTCATCGCCTCGTGGTCGGACCCTACGCCCGAGATGCATGATGCGGCGGCGGCCGTACAAGGGGCGTTTAGGTAAGCGTCGGCGATACGTGTACTGTACTATCCTAGACAATCGGAGCGGGTGATACCAGTAGCAAAACTTTAGGTCTCACTTTGGGTGGCTTGCAACCTTGGTTTGATGGAGTGCTACAGTAGTTTAGCATAAGTGTGAATAAAGGGGGGGCGGAGTTTATGTGTCTAGGCCTGTACACAATATATTGCGAAAGGAGTTTGTACTATTAATACATACCTGGTACCTGGTATTGCGTTATGGTTGCTTGATGGTCGGACCCGACGCCCGAGATGCATGCTGCGGCGACGGCCGTACAAGTGGCGTATGATACGACGCGTGCTACGATAGAGGAAGCACTTTTTGACGTTTTTGTTTCTGCTTGCCGGGGCTCCTTAACCCAAAATCGTCGGGATTTCCTTCTTTTTTTATTATTAACTTTCATGTATACCTAGACACTTTTAGTGTACTCAAAACCAGTTTGTGGGTGAAGTACAGAGCTCCTCGAGTGAGGAGCCTCAGAAACTAAACTGGTGCATCTCTATCGTTGCATCTGGGAATAGACAAACCCTACGGTAGGGGGAATGCTACCATTTTCATTCCGAGCAACGTAACACACATTTCACAATTCGCGGTACATGCGCAACAGTGGTGGATATAGCCGACTTTTCTGCTTCTCACACCAACGCGCAAAGTTGACGATGCTTACAAAAAAATCACCGGCGGCGTGTTTCGACAATTACAAATAGAGCACAGCTAAGCAACAGGGTGGTAGTAGAGTCACTCGCGCAAGTGGACGCGTGCTAGGATAGAGGGAGCACTTTTTTGGAAAAAATATTTCCTGAATGACGGGGCTCCTTACCCCAATTTCGTCGGAATGTCATTCTTGTTTTGCGATATGAATACTTTTTATACCTAGGCCATGGGTTTTGGTCATCTGGTTGCACTTTAAGTTTACTCAAAACAACCTTTTGGGTGGGGTATAGAAGTCCTCAAGTGAGGAGCCTCAGAAAAATTAGGTACTGGTATACCTTTACCGTAGCATGAGTCCGTGGCCCTGGGCCAGTGAGACAAAATTCCTTAAAAGTGCTTCTCCTACCGTACGTATCCTGGGTCCGAAGCAATTCCGTTGCACGGGCGGTGGCGACACATGTATAGAGTAGTGTCACTAAACCACCGACGACGCACGCTAGGGCAAGAGTGCACATATCTGTTTCGACGCTCTCCGATTGAGCAGCTCTACATCCCCCACCCAAAACTGAATTTGAGAAGTTATGTACGCCTAACCTAGTGGTCGATCCCATGGCCCAGATATATACCTGGTGCACACTTTCTGAAGCTCTTCGCTTGAGCAGCTCTATACCATACCCGCCTACTGACTTCGAGAAATACTGTGCGCTTAAACCAGTGGTCAATCAAACCAATGGTCTAGTTATGTATCGACCAATGTTGTACACTGCAACTTGTCCGTCGACGGATGCTACGGTAGCGGGTCAACCTGCATGTTCTGGGGCTCCCCATTTGAGGAGCTGTCTACCTCGACCAGAGGCTGTCCTTCACAAAGCGTGAATGTTTGGCCCGATGAGCAATCCCATGGCCTGCGTACTAATTAAATTATCGTTAACACAGTGACGGTATTGAGTAGATATTCGGTTGGAGAGCCCCATCAACCAGAAGCTAAATGGTCACAATGTGCTACCGATTTTATTGTGGTAGCACGCATCCAAGGGTGAGACCTGCAGCACGCTTTCTGTCCTGCTTCGGGTGACGTTCATTGATCGTGTGGTGGAGTGCTAACTCCTTGGTTTGGCCCAAGAATCGGAATAATGTTTTACTATTTGGCCCAACTTATTAAGGAGCCACTCCGGACACTTTTTGTGTGTGTTTTTGTTTATTGCTCGAGTAAAATATCATTAAAAAATAAATGTTTTTCAGCAGAAGTTACACTACACTATTTTTATAAAACATGAAAAATATACAACAGCTGTGAGATCTAGGATTTCGTCGAAACTCATCTTTGCAAGCTGTGTGTGATACTTCGATCGCGCGTGTTA
>JAYJMJ010293462.1:0-10582 GCA_036873875.1 Laminaria ephemera
AGCAGAACAACCTGCAATCGACCCTGCACAGAGCAGCAAAGTACATACAGCAGTATGTTCGTGTCGACCAGACAACACAGTGCGACAACGCAAGCAAGCAGACAAGAACAAGACTTTATTTGTTGTTGCTGTTACCGACAGCCACCATGTACGAAAAAAAAATGTTTCCTTTGTTTCCTCTTTGTTGCTGTTTGTTTTTTGTTGTTCTTTGAACAATGGGTTATAAAGCCAGCAACAACTAATTAGGATTTTTATCAAGTACCGCCGACACTCGGCCCAGTGACGGACCGCCGTCTAGACGTAATATACTGTTTTTAGACTGGAATATCTTAAGGCGTGCCTAACGTGGCCAAAAGCAGCCGTCTCTTTGCCGCCACTGCACCCACAAGTTCCACGCTGCTGTGGGTGTGTTATATTAAACTGCTTTTCCACCCATCGACATGCAGCACACGCAGCAGTGTTTTTGCCGGTTCGTCATCCTTGACAGAGACAAAAGCTCTGTAGTCACAAACTTCGAGACTCGCATATACGTTGCAAGTACTACAGCAAGATACCAGGTACATACGGAGGTATACTCATGCATGTGGCGTCTGGATAGTTTACCTGGAGAATGGCGGCGGACCTCATGACATTGCCAAGTCGCCAGTTTGCACCTACGATCAATAATGGACCTCTGTCCGCTTCACATATTTTTTTGTATTTTTCCTTCTTGAGCGAGCGTAGCGGGCGGCGAATGCCGCCCGCGGAGCGAAGCTCCTTGTATCTCGTACTCTTTGTCAGCAATGAATGACAGCAAATGTATGGCATGCGTACCTTGAAGCAGAACTCGACACTGGCAGCGCCACAGCGGCACAGGAATACCAGAACACGGCGGTTGGGGGAAAACTTCTGTTCTTGCTCTGCCTGCCTGCTGCTGCTACTACTCATGCTCTGCTGCTGTACGAGTGTGTCTGTAGCTGCCTGTTGCTTTACTGTAGTGCGCGCGTGTTTGATTTTGATTCTGCGTCAACCAGTATTGTAGTATTCGATCTGCATGGGGCTCCAAATAGCGCCGGTATGCGCCAGCCCAATATACCGGCACAAAGTAGGACACCAGGTTATTGGAATAGGGTTGCCATACATAGTTACTATCATTGAGAGTTGCAATCGTGCCAAGCGATTTTACGGCAATTATAGAGAGCAACGGCAATATCCAATCGGCGCCATAGATAGCCTGTACTTGATCAGAGTTGATAGCACACATATACACACCTTCAAGCAAAACAACTCGACATCGGACAACGCAAAACAGCATCACAGGGAGACAAGAACACGACTGAAACGGGAAATATCCTGCTCTGCTCTGCTCTACCTGCCTGCCGCTGCTGCTACTGCTGCCGCTGCTACTGCTCTGTTGCTGTATGAGTGTGTCCGTGACTGGCTGCTGCTCCGATGTGGTATTTGTGTGTTTTGTATTTGCTCTACTGTGTTTAGCCGTGTACTACTCTGTATACTCGTAGTCTATCTACATGGAGCTTCGAATAGTGCCGGAATAGTGCCGGTATGTGCCAGCTCCATATACCGGCACTATTCAGGAAACCAGCACTATTGGAATACGGTTGCCGTGCATAGTTTCTATAGAGTTCCAGGGGTGTCAAGCGATTTTACGTGCATTATAGAGAACAGTGGTACAATTCAACCGGCACTATAGACTCGTACTCTACCTACCTCGTACTGTACATACCAGGTACTACCTATTATATGTGTGAGTTTGTATTATTTGTCAAATTGCTTGGCCGTACAAGATACAAGAGTCAGCGTGTTTTTCTGTGTGCTTTTTCGTTTCGTGCCATGACGACTGCTGTTTCTGCTCTAGGCAGGCTGCTGTTTTTGCTGTTGTTGTACGTCCGTAGCTGTATGATATGCTAGCTATCCGAGTACGTTCCCGCTCCATTGGCGAAAACGGTTTGAGTGTTTTACTCGTAGCTTTTTACATTTTCGGCCCTGCTGCTTCGCTGCTGCTGCTGCTGTGGTCACCTATAACAGGAACTAAACGTGCTTTGAGATCTTGGTGCTTTTGATTGCTTCTGCCGGCTCTTCTACTCACGGTTTTTGTTTTCTGTGTAACCACCTCATTATTAACACAGGTCCTCAGCGCTACAATGTATACCGTGTCTTACACGAACCAAACATACCTGGTACAAAATATATATCATAGATACACGAGTATTCAGTCAGGTTGATTTGGGCTTTATTTCTTGCGTCGCCTTCGCTATTATTATATCACGCCTCCGAAGAGAATTCTTGCGTGTATATAGAGTCTCGCTACTTGTGAGGGGACGGGGACGGGGACGGGGACGGGGACGGGGGGTTGTAGGTAGTTTCTTATCGCATAATGAATAGGATTGCTGCATGCATGGTGTTGAACCTAAGGAGATGACGGGATCAGGTGGGCTTAGGTAGTTTTACTAGATAGCTTAATGAATACGACGGTCTACTACCCGTATGGTGTGGGACTTAAAAGAGATGATGGGGAGCACGTACGTAGTGGTGGTGTTTTATGTGAATGTTAGTGATGTTATTTCGTTATGGGTGATAGTCAGGGGTATACATTTCTTACTGTTGTTTCTGAACGCATCACATCATCAGGGTTTGCACCACGATGATTTTATGTACGGAAACTACACAACCCTTTTTGAAGGCGGCAACCTTGTGTTTTATGTGAATGTCAGTGGTTTTACTATTATTTCGTTATTATTAATAGTATCAGTTATTGGTATTCATTTTTTAGTGTTGTTTCTGAACGCATCACACCAGAGTTTGCACCACGGTGATTTTAAGTACGGCAACTATACAACTCATTTTTCACGGGGACAGTATCCGACGGCTGTGGCACTCATAGGCGTTTTAGGTAATAAATTGTGGGGAAGGTTCTTTTTGAGTGGAGGGGGGGGGTGGGGTAGGTTGGTGGAGAATCACAAGAGATACGCAAGCAACTGCTTCACGGAAGAGGATTCGATTTATTTCGGAACAACATCTACGCTACATTGTCGGGGAGCTAAATCTATTATTTTCGGTGGGTGGTTGGGGGGAGGGGGGGGTTAATAGGATCTACTGTATGCATGGCTCGAAAGGCACATACATTATGGGGATCACCTGTCGGGTCATTTCGAGCTGCTGCTGGTTTTACTATACGGAGGACCATATTAATCAGGACCCACGATATACACAAAAACCTATGTATTACACTTTTTTCACTAATATTATTTGGTCCCGATTACTATGTTCCGCCGTAATGGACTCATCACAATAATTATGGTATGCCATTAAACTACGGCATTTGTGTTTCACAGAATGCGTGTTTATTGTCTTCCTATTTTCAACTACAGTACCTTACTTACTCCATTCGGCACACATTGTGCGGCAACCGGGAGAATGACGGAGCTCTTTATATAACACAAAATCGTCCGACTTGAATTCTTGCTTTACAATATGAGTTTTTGTAAACCTAGGCCATAGGATTTTTCATCGGGTTTCACTTTGGTTTGTGTCAAAATATGTTTTTGGGTGACGTATAGAGCTCCTCAAGTGAGTAGCCTCAGGCCATCTCTTATAATAGCATATACATCCGAATACAAAAATGAGATGATTTTTCGGGCCGCAGAACCAGACGGGCAGAATAGAGTAGACAACCCTTATAGTGAAACCTGAATTTTTCAGGTTGTTTTTGGGCAGAGTTCTCACGAAATAATCAACAACGGCGATCGCTTGACCGCGTACTCGTACGAATTCGCCGCACCAGAGAATCCCAGCGCACGCAGATGATGAAGCTTTGGAGGTGTGGCGAGGGAAAACACGCCGTGTGCGTTTCAGGCGAGGAGGGTTGTCTTCCCCCTCGCTCTGGTCGATCTCGTGCATCAACACCAACGACATACCGCAGACGGCCGCTGTCCTCGTTCTCGATAACAAGCACAATAGTGTGTGTGTGTGTTTGGGTTTGGCGAATGCGCACTGCGAGGAGAGTGGCAAGGCTCTCGGAGTCGTCCCCATCACTGTTCTATCCCATCGGCTCGTGGCGCTGGTCGACGTGTGTGCGAGTGGGTAGCGGGACACAGCAGCAGCAGCAGGAGCAGCACGAGTACACCGATGATACGTGCTAACAGTTGCTTGATCAGCAGACATAATAAGCGTGTTCTTGTCGTGTCTTGTACTACTGCCGGTTTCGACCTTTTTCCATGCTTGCTGCCTCCCACAACGCATGGAAACCCATCATGATGCAAATCCAGACGCAGGTTCGGATACGATTTAATCCGAAACTGGATCCCCATTTCCGGGTGGGGGCTGGCCCGAAAACGTTCATTTTCTGATTCAGAATCGGTCTCACAAGAGATGGCCTCAGAAACAAACTGGTGCACCTCTATCGTAACACGTTTCGTGTCCGGGTATCTTCCCTATTATAGCAGTACGACGTGTACCCGAAGATGACTCAAACACATTTGTGTGGGACGTGGGACCCAGCAAAGAGTGGTCGTTTCTGTATCGGCGTAATTTCACATGGACAAGCCGAACCCTAAGCCGCACAGGAAGTAATCTGTATCACCACCATGTCGATGGCTGGCTACTCGTGGACACGAGCGAGTAAGGAAAAAGTGCAGGGGTGTGCTTAGTAAGGTATACCACAGTGCCGTGCAGTGGACCCGTACAACAGTGCCGTACAGTGGGGGGCGCGCGCTAAGATAGACGTAGCACTATTGTGGAAACGTATTTATAGCTCGTAACAGGGCTCTTAAACTAAGGAAACCCAATGTCGTTGCATATCAATTGCGTTTTTGGATAGGTTTCTTGTTTTATGGGTTTCCCTTGGTTTTCTTCTACTTTCTGGTAATGGTTAGGAGTGATCGACATGGAAGCTCATGCTGCGTACGAGTATCGTCTCACCACAAAACACAATGAATGTCTTGAAATAATATGAATTGATTTAATTTCACAACCCCTTCCCAAAAGTTAATGTTTTGAAATAGTATGAGTTACTTAAATTGCACCCACCCCCCCATGTTCGGTCACCCCCCCCTAGATATATAGCATGGAAGAAGTTAATGTCTTGAATTATTGATAGTATTAATTAATTAAATGCCACCACCCCTTCTATATAGATTATACATCGTCGGGTGTAAACACAATAATAACTGCGTTTGGAACTGTTTTTTAACATATCCTACCGGGTATGGCATACCAGTATGGGTTTCTTCATCGGGTCGCACTTTGATGTTTCTAAAAGTCCGTTTCCGGGCGGAGGTGACTAATCCCTGAAGCGAGGAGCCGCAGAAGAAGATCTTCTGTAGGTGTTACCACTACCGTAGCATGCGCCAGGGTACCCTGTTTAAGAACCACCAGGAACAGGCAAGTGTCGCCGCTCTTATCTGCGTACCGCTCTTATCCCAGGTTGAGGTATCATATCGGTCTTATTATAGGCGTCACAATCATGTAGTCTTTAGTGTAGGCCTCACAAGACGTGACGAGCCAAATTGATCGCTCTTAAGTCCGTTTTCTCTTGTTGTGAACGCTCCTAAACCGGGCCGTACCCCACCGTATGTACATTGGGGTACTCGGGTATCCACCGAGTACGGCATACCGTAGGGGTACCCGGTTTAAGATCCCCTCGGAACAGGCCAGGGTTGCCGCTCTTATCTCCGTACCGCTCTTATCCCAGATCGGGTATCACCTACTGTAGGTTTTGGTATTAGAGGCGTCACAATAATGTAGCTTTCAGCAAAATACGTGACAAGCCAAATGGACCGCTCTTAAGCCTGTTTTCTCTTGTTGTGGACGCTCTTACACCTGGTACTTCACTGCATATACATTGGGTTACTCGGGTATCTACCGAGTACGACATACGATAGAGGTACCCGATTTAAAAGCCCCCCGGAACAGGCCGGTGTTGCCGCTCTAGTCTCCGTACCGCTCTTATATCAGAACGGCTATCCTGTACCAGGTAAGTTTGGGTATAGGCGTCACATTCACGTAGCTGTTAGTGTAGGCATCGCAAGACATAACAAGCCAAATATGACCGCTCTTAAATATGTTTTATCTTGTTGTGGGCGCTCTCAAACCGGGTATCCTGCTGCATACACTTTGGAGTTACGACATACGATAGGGGTATCACCTTTTGGCAAAACCGTTTCTGACTGGGCGAACTCCTCAACTCAGGAAATGTGCAGTACCGTTAGAAAAATATTTGTGTTTTCTTCTATAATTCGTTGTGTTTCTAGCCGATGGGATGGACGATCGCGTTGCGCTTTACTCTGTCCAGGAATGAATATATGCTACATCTGGGCCTTGGGGCTCATATCTTTTGCTGCAGGTCTGTTTTATTGTTGTTGTGTTTTGCACTGTGTCCGCCATGAGTTAGAGCAGCTGGAGAGCTCAAATACGACAAGATAGACCAATATGCCAAACTCGCACTTGTCGACCCCAGCAAGGGCACACGGAGGTCGCCTCACGATCGACTATGCTGTGGCCGGGCACATCGCATTTTTCGAAAAAACTGTTTTGCACTGGATTCGCAAGTTTCTCCAGCCAAAAGCGGGGATGGTAGCCGCCCATCCCCTGTTAATACACCGGGGTTGTTTTTTTCCGTCCCCTCTTTGTGGTATGAATACGTAATCCTGCCTCTTTATCCATATTCAGCGTCACATGGTGCCAAACGTGACGTATGTATCTTCAATCCTGGCTATCCCGATGTAGCTTGTAGTCCTGGACAGAGTGTGGTGTTTATTTGTTGATCGAAGTCAGGTTTTGGGTCAATTTTGACAGTGCCTTATTTGGTGTGGAGCCTCAGAAAAGTCTAGGTGCACCTCTGCCGCACCGTACCAC
Source organism: Laminaria ephemera (assembly GCA_036873875.1). Classification (NCBI taxonomy): domain Eukaryota; class Phaeophyceae; order Laminariales; family Laminariaceae; genus Laminaria; species Laminaria ephemera. The sequence continues at coordinate 6,853 of JAYJMJ010293462.1, forward strand.
GCGCACGACTACGACTTACGCTCAAGACCCCCCGGGGGGGGGTAACTTAGAGGGGACACGTGCTGCGATCATAGAGGTTGCACTTTTAGGGCAAAACATTTCTGACTGAAAAACTACCCAATTTTTCGCTGTGTGCCTAGTCCGTGGGGTTGTCCATCGGATTACATTTATTTTCATGTTTTTTCTATACATCAGTGCTTGCGTGGGGTAGATAATCCTTCAAGTCAAAAACATGAGAGAAACTAGGTGCTAACCCTATCGTGGCGTGTCCGGGGTTTTTCACTTGCGCGAGTCGCTGCCTGCGAAAGTATGTGGTGTTCGACTTCGCGATAGGCACTGCTGCCATGGAACCGTTGTAGCGCTGCGTCAACGATATGATTTTTTTTTGTGTCCGTTGCTTTAGTGAGGTACCGAGCCACGCGCGCGAGTGGTCTGAAGTCGGTATATACAGAAACTGGCCGTGCCTCCCCTCCTATCGTATCCTTGGTCTTACGCCAAACTCGTAAACACACAGGATGGAATACGTATCCACCAGATCGATGGCTAGCTTCTCACGGACACGCGTAATGATAATTGCACGGGGGTGTTTAGTAGGGTGTGACACGTACTCCGGGGAATACCAGGGTACCCACCCGGGTGTCTACCTACCTACCCGGGTACCCGCCCGAGTTCGACTTAAACAAGTTGGTGTGGGACCCGGCCAAGGGTGGTCGTTTCTGAATCTCCGGGGATCAACATCGACAGGACGAACCCCAGGCCGCACAGGAAAAACAAATTATCCACCATGTCTACGGTTGTTTGCTCACATACGCGAGAAGGAGACGTGCAGACGCGTGATACGATGGCGGTAGCACTTTTGACCAAAGTTGTTTCTGAATTACGGGGCTCCTTAACCCAATATCGTCGGAATGTCCTTCTTGTTTTGCACAATTGTTCGTTGTATACCTAGGCCGTGGGAGTGATTATCGGGTCTTACATTTAACGTCAAAGTCATTTTTGTGGTGGGTGATGTATGGAGCTCTTCAAGTGAGTACCCTCAGAAAAAAAAACCTACACCCCTACCGTAACATGGGAAGAGGAACGAATCAAAAAGGTCAGAAACTCGATATACCGGCGATATATCGGCATCGACGATGATATATTATCTCGGCATCGCCAATATATCGGGTATCGGGTGCACCGATTTCCGATGTGTTCAATATCGGTAAACTCACTGGATCCACAACCCTAATAAAGTCCGTTAGAGTTATAAGTTTAGTCTCAACAGTGCAACCGCTACTGCAGCCCGGCTTGGGCGCTGCCACGCCTATAGTAGCACGTAACCGATTGATCAGGTAGCAAACGCCCACGTTCGATTTCGTGCCCGCAGTTTTCCGATTGGTCAATTTTTTTAGGTTGGATTTTTTTATTGGTGGAAAATCCTTGGTCGACATTGATTTGTCGTCATCTGGAATCGTGACGTCACTTTTCGGAAAAAATACAAAAATGGAAAATTGACCGTGGATGATGACCTCAGTCTTCCGTTTTTTTTTTAATTCACCGAAAAGTTGGTTTTATGCGCAGCATTTTTTTTTATAATATAATTTCTGATAAAAGAGCAAAAAAAAAGTAGAATGTGTGAAACATCTGCCTGGAGTTTGGAAGATCGGAGCAAGAAATATACGGGCATGAAATGTTTTCCCTCCCGATGATATAGCGTAGGTATTATGATTTCATTTGCAATCCGACAACGTGCAGCCGTAGTGTCGCCAATCAAAAATGCGATGAAATAAACGAAAAGCAGGACAACGAAAAGTAAGAGCACAAAACAATGCATCCAGCAACCAACAGCTACGAATACTAGATGTGCGTCCATGTCCACCTGGCCCTACCCCCTCCAGCCACCAGGGCCAAGTCCCCCCCCCCCATGCACTTTCGAAGAAGAACCAAACAGCAATCTGCTGTCCAAATAATAGCGTTTATATCGTTCCGTTAGAAATCGAGCATCCTTTGTTAAATCGATATTTTATCTTCTACGACGCTCCGCTAACCATTTCCCAAGGGCCCTCAGAACTCTACCAGCAGTGTTTTATGGTTTTATGGGAGAAACTGCTTGGAACTACTGTCGTGTGACATCATTTGTGCAGCAGGAAACGGGCGAAGGGTTCCCCACCTTACACCATTCCATTGTCTCCTACTAAAATGTCATACCACGAGAAAGTTTCCATTTATTTTCTGGGAATGTTAGAGAGTGATCGACACTTTGAAGCTCGTGCTGCACATTGCCGGATGGAAAACATAATGACAACATAATTGTCCAAATCCTCATCGACACCCCATGCCCGGGTTTTTCTCACGTTGATGGCGTCAAGGTCGCCGGTCTCAGCGATTTCCCTCAACTCGTCGGTGGCATTGCTTCCCAAGCTGAAGAGAGAGAAGTCCTAAGGACACAGCAAAGGGTTGCAGAACAAGCGAAGGGGGGGTTGAAGGCGACGGACGGACTGATCGCAATGTTTTTACTACATCTTGACACGCGCTACGATAGAGGTGCACCCTCCTTTTTTGAGGCTCCTCATTTTAGGGGGCCCACACCGAAAAGTTGAAATTGCCGCGCTATTAATAATCCCATGGCCTACATATCGAACCAAGAATACTGCAAAACACGACGAACCGAGTATGGGTAGGCACCACTCGGTTGAGGCCCTCGGTCAGTAAGGAACGATTTGGTCAACCATTGCTACCCCTGTCGAAGTGCGGGTCTAGGGAGTCGGTCACCCAGAACATATTTGGCGCAAGACTAAGGCTACGGTAGTCATTTAAGTCACCTTGAAGATTTCTTCTTTGAGCCGCTCAGAGCCACCCGGGGGAGTGGCTACCCGGCTTCTCCGTGCTTTTAGGTTTCGCGATGTGCATGGCCATGGAATGTATTGTTTCGCCACGCCAACAGAATACTTTAACGTCCGAGTTTTGAGTAGTTCACGGAGGGCAACTCGGTTGTAAAAACGGTGGTACCCCCCCCCCCCCCCCCCCGACCGTAGATTTAGCCCCAATCGGGCTACCATTATCGCAGCACGCGTCGTACTACTCACGATGCATGCTACCGTAGAGGTGCACCAAAGTTTTCTGAAGCTCCTCACTTGAGGAGCTCTCATACCTCTCCCAACAGCTGATTTGAGAAAACCTAAAAGTATTAACCGAAGAACATATACATGGCCTAGGTATACAAGGAATACTATTGCAAAACGAAACGAATTTCCGACGATTTTGGGTTAAGGAGCCCCGTCATGCAGAAACCGTTTCGGCCAAAAAATGCTACCACTATCATAGCACACGTCTCACCTCCGTGTGAGCGACCAGAAATACCTGTGAAAACGGCTGCATGTATGTCAAGTTGATCACCTCGATCTGCCGGGAAGTGAGAACACATTGACGAGGCCGCAAGGTTTTGACGAGAGTACATACGTGTCAGTGCAAGGAACCAGGAAAATACAATGGCGTGCTTCAGACACCTACGAGATCCTCAGGGCTATGTATGTCAAGTTTTACAAACAGATTGGGTCGGAAGTAAGCGCGTTGACAAGAGCAGAGCAAACGGTTCAGCATGAGGGAAAATCATGAATTCGATCATATAGTGGGTTCTGATTTGAATGTATCAGAGAAAGGCTGCTTGTTGTTGTTGTTGTTGTTGTTCTCACATTAACTCCCATAATCAAGTCCGTGGTCACAGGACAGGCTCCAGTCGCTCTGGAGT
>JAYJMJ010293470.1:0-10581 GCA_036873875.1 Laminaria ephemera
CCGGAGAGATTCGAACCTGCAACTTAGTCGTCAGAAGGTTTACGAGGTTACCAACTGAGCCACTGGAGACGCCAGTACTACTACACATACAGTACTACTACTACACATATTGTGGAAGTGCCGCCAGTACTACCCGTTCGGCCATAGGATTGTTAATCGGGCGGCACTTCCACAATATTTGTCAAAGTTAGTTTTCGGGTGAGGTAAAGGGCCCCTCAAGGGACGAACCTCACTCAGCACATTCTTGTGCACCACCGACCCATGCTACGATAAAGGTGTGGACCCTACTTTCTCTGGGGATTCTTACTTGAGGAGTTCTATACGTCGTCCCAAAACTGATTTTGAACAAAAAAACTTGAAAGTGCAAGCCCCCGATGAACAGCCCCATGGCCGAAGGAAAACAATTCAAAACCACAGTTTTTTTTTAATGACGATATTGCGTAGTTCCTCACTTAAGGAGCCCCGTAGTCACTAATACTTTGCCCCAGAGCTGCTACCTCTACCGTATAGCACACGTCCCCTGTCGGAGCGTGCACCCAAGGCCACGGAACCACCGCCTACTGTCTCTTACCGAGGGCCCCTACGTGCACAATCGTTTGTACTGATGCTGAAACCGCTGGAGGTCTGCTCACAGCAAGGCTTGGGTAGGCGGGGGCACGCGCACGTGTGGGTCAGTACCCCACTCGAAAGCGGGTTTAAACTTAGGTACTTGGCACAGCATATTATTAGATAAGTTTACGGCGGTGCACACCGCGAAACCGAACAACACAGAGGTAGGCACTCGCACGAGTGGCTCTGAGCCGCTGACAAGAGAGGCCGTAAAAGTGACTAAAAGGACTAACGAGGCCGTGGTAGTCGGTAGTCCCAAAGCACTGATACCGTCTTCTCTGCATGAAAGAAGTGTGCCACTCCTGTAGACACCTACGTAGATATGGGAAGCCCCTCGTCACCAAGTCACTACTGGCCATAGGCCAAAGCCATACTAGGGGGGGACACCACCAATAATACTACCGAGTTCAGGCCACTCGCGTCGGTGGCTCTGTATGATATCTGTCATAAAAAACGGAATTTAACATGTTTTGCTTGCGCAGCGTAACATCAAATTAACAACTTCCATCGTGGGGGAGCCGTATCTGAACCTTGATAGTGAATCTTTACCGGGGTTTTGGGCTTGCCGCCTATAGCCGACTACCCTACCCGAACTTTAGCCCCAATACTAACCCGAATCCTACGGGGTGACCTGTGCTTGGATGTTGTTGCTTGTGAAGGCTCTAGGTTTCCTCGGCCGCATCGGGACGTTGTGGCCCAGAAATACTCTACGTTGATTGGGCCGCTTATAAGATAGCCCTTAGCCAACCATAGTGCGTAAATAGCTACCATAGGGATTATTCACTGTCCGCCTTCAAATACTACTGTGGCGGTGCACATCGCGAAACCGAAACGCCCTAGAGCATATCAGGCTGCACATTTATAGGGTACGAGAAGGAAGGTGAGTAATGGCAGCAGCTTGATTTGTAGGATTAGGGTGATACTACGCTGGAAGTAGGCACAGGAAGGAGGTAGAGTTCGTGCATTGGCTTCCTGTTTTACGGGGTTCCGTTGTTTTTTTCTGCTTTTTTTCTGGGAATTTTTATGAGTGATCGACGTTGAAGCTCATGCTGCGCACTGTGTTGGATGACAAACGTAACAATAACAATGATAATGAGCACAACATTGATAACAATATTAATAATACTATTAATAATGATATTACTGCTATTAATATTAAGATTGATAATAATACTAACAATAAGACTAAACACAATATTAATAATACTAAAAATAACAATAGTACTACGAATGATAATAAAAAGCGAGTAATGCAAATATTAATAATGATAATAATAAACATATTAAAATAACAATACTAACAATAAACAACAACAGTTATAAAAATAAGAGTAATATCAATAATAATAAGGGTAATAATAAGAATACTAATAATAATAATAATAATGGCAATAAGAAGAAGAACAACAACAACAACAAGAATAACAATAATAATAATAATAATAATCATAAGAACAGTAATAAAATAATAATAATGATATTAATACTAATAATAATACTAACAACAATAACACTAGTAATAATAATTACAATAAATATATCAATAATAGTAATAATATGAAAAAGAAGAATAATAAGAACACCAACACGGCTGAAACGGCCATCATCCTGCTCTGTTCTTCTCTGCCTGCCTGCTGCTGCTGCTGCTGCTACTGCTCTGCTGCTGTACGAGTGTGTCCGTGACTGACTGCTGCTCCGATGTGGTCTCTGTGTGTGTTTTGTATTTCTCTACGTTTAGCCATGTACTACTGTATACTCGTGGTCTATCTACATGGGGCTCCCAAGAGTGCCGGTATGTGCCCGCTCAATGTGTACCGACACAATTCAGGACACCAGCACTATTGGAATAGGGTTGCCATACATAGTTTCAATAGGGAGTTCCAGGGGTCGGGTGTCAAGCTATTCTACCGGCAGTGTAGAGAGCAGTGGTATTATTCAACCGGCACTACTATAGACTCGTTCTCTGCCTACCTCGTACTTTACCTACCTATTATATGTGTGAGTTTGTTATATATGTCAAAATGTTTGGCTGTACAAGATACGAGAGTCGTCGCTTTTTTGCGCCTCTTTTTCGTTTCGTTTGTGGCTCTCATTACTGCTGTTTTTGCTCTGGGCAGGCCGCGTTTTTTTATGTTGTACGTACGTAGGTGCGCGATATCATAGCTATAGGAGTACGTTCCCGCTCCATTGGAGAATTAGATTTTTTAGTGTTTTACTCGTAGCTTTTTACTATTTCGACATTTCTGCTTCGCTGCTGCTGTGATCTACCTAGTACAGGAACTAAGTGTGCTGTGCTATCTTAGTGTTTTTTATTACTTTCCGCCGGCTCTCGTACTCACAGCTATCGTTTTCTATGTAACCACCGCATTAACACAGGTTCTCAGCGCTATCATTTATACCGTGTCTTACACGAACCAAACATAAAAAGATATATAATCGATACACGAGTATTCAGCCAGGTAAATTTGGTGATTGGCCTTATTTCTTTCGTCGCCCTCGTTATTGTTGTAACACCCCCCCGAAGGGAAATCTTGTACTCTGTTAGTATGTCGTACGACTACCAGATATCGCATAACTTGCAAGCCACCCTTTGTGTGTGATCCAATTGGAGCGCAACTTTTGTCGACTTTGGTCAAAACCATACCAGGTATAATATGTACAAAGGAAGCAGGCATAGTCTCACGAACTCACACGGGTCTCAAGAATAGAGTTTTTTTTTTTTTTTTTTTTTTTTTTAGAGTTTATCGCAAAATGGAACAATACACCCTGTTCCCGCCCAAGAAAGAAAGCCTGACAGGGGGAAAAATCCGGGTGGACGGATAATTAAGTACCGATCCGTATGGCGTTATATTATGGAAACGGTGACTTGTTTTTAGCCCAGGTTTGAAATAACAAAACGTATTTTTTTGTTGTTGGATCCCACAGCAAGCACCTCTATCTTCGATGCCTCGCCCGCCGCCAGCACCGGTCGTTTCCGAGCAGAGCCAGCGGCCCTGATCTCTCGGAGTCGAGGAGACCCGGCCCACGCCGCGCGTTCTCCATGCGCACACGACGCCAGGTCACTATCACGGTGCCCAAAGAAGCCAACCAAACGTTACGGATCTGTCCCCAATTTCGTCCTGGGCGAAAATATAGGGGACGTGGTATTGTCGATATAATTATTCTGGTATTTCTTACATATCCGGCCAAAATGGAAACACGGAGAAGCGACCACAGCCTCTGCTACCTTGTTTTCGTTTCGGCACCTCCTCCCATCTGTATATATGTTCGACGTACTTACCTACTGCTGTACTTGCGTTATGCTAAACAACACAGCCCCGACCCCTTAAGAGTCGAGGAGCAGTACAACAGCAGTACAGCAGGGGTGCAGCAGCTAACGGTAACCTGTTATGCAAATGCTGTTCTTGTTGCTCGTGCTGTAATACATAGAGGAACGAACCAAGCGAAATTGGCAGTACAGCGGGGAACAGTAGCAGTACGGCAGCGTGCAGGAGCAAGCAGCAGAGCGGCTAGGCAGGGCGCACATCATACGAGACTGGGGCTCCGAGAGATGGCAGCAGCGACGGCGCAAGAGGAGGAGACGACGACGATGTCCTCTCCTTTCTGGACAGCCAGGAGAATAGTCGGCTAACGCCTCCAGCCTGGCCGAAGATGTCATGGTTTCCCCGAGTGCGCTTCCTGCAAACGACCCCGTGCGCCTCGAGACGGCAGTGTGCTTGAAGAGGTGCATGCTGGATGGCACCACCCCGCCGACGTGGGTGCTAGATATTGTACTTCCTGGCGGCACGCGCCCTGTGGGAGGTCCAACTGAACGCCAGATTGAAGAGGTAAGAGGAGCCCCAACCATGCAGAAGCAAAACCTCGATGTTCCTTTCCAGGGTGTGGAGACCACAGGTACTCATACCAGTGCTGCCACGCCCATCCAACACTCGAGGAGTTCTGACAGCAGCAGTAGCTTTCCCACCGACCGATCTAGCCAACCCTCACAGGTAGCCCACGCCTCACCGTCGGTAGCACCCCCTCCTAGCTCACTGCATGCAGCACGTACCACCCCTGCTGTACCCACAACCGCTGGCCAGCCACCCTCGATCTTGACTCAGCGCACAGACTACGGATAATTCTCCATCACAATCTCAGATCTCCCAGCATCGCTGAGGCTCGTAGGATCACCGACATAAAACGTACCAGAGATCATGGCACTCTTTCGATCTCGCATCCGCTTGCACTCTGATCATCGATCACTACGCCGTCAAGTACCAAGCACTTGTAGTTAGCGGTGAAGCTGCTAACATCATGCAGCAACTGCAGTGTGAGACCATTGAGTGGAGGACAGACAAGGAACTACTAGCAGAACTTAACCCTGGTGACGAAGCACTCGACATCCAAGCCCCTAGCTCGTGGAAAGATTGGGTGAATGCCTTCACCAATTTGTTCAGCCCGGTTAACCGCATCTTCCTCCTCTCTCGCACCATCGCTATCCTGGAACAAGGAAGTAGTGGATCCGTCGAAACTTACGGACTGAGAGTAACCCAAGCTTTTGCGCGACTCCTCACCGAATCCAAACGCACCGCCCCTAAGAACGTCTCTCCGTACACACACGCGTGGCAACCCTCACTCATGGCTACTTTCGAAAGTGGCTTAACCCCTCAGATACGAGTGAGCTCATGCGCGAAGACCCATCCCGCACGTATCAAGCCTCACGTAGGCGCGATAAAAAACACGAGATAAACGCCATACGCCGATGTTGCCGGTGCGTAATAAAGCGGCCGAAGGAGTAGCCCGTGAAATCATCGAGCAAATAATCGCTATTGTGGGCCCACCAGAGACCTTGCACTCAGATCAAGGCCCCCAATTCGAAAACAAAGTAATATACCGGTTGCAACAAATCGTCGGATACAAAAAACCCGAACGACGCCGTATCGACCCCAGGGTTATTCAGTATCAGAACACGAACACTCCACCATGCACAACCTGCTGGCCATGGATAGCGCAATCGATCGAAGCAACTGGGCATCACTCTCACCGTTCATCCAATTAGCTCATAACACTAGTTTTAGTGCTACGATGCATGAGGCGCCGTTATTCATATTGTTCGATCGACAACCGCGACTCCCAGTCAATATACACTCCACCATGCACAACATGCTGGCCATGGATAGCGCAATCGATCGAAGCAACTGGGCATCACTCTCGCTGTTCATCCAATTAGCTCATTACACTCGTTTTAGTGCTACGATGCATGAGGCGCCGTTTTTCATCATGTTCGGTCGACAACCGCGACTCCCAGTCGATATAATTCCAGAGATTCCTCATGTAGGAAGAACAGCAGACACCGAAGAACTCGCACAAAACACGCGGGACAATTTGTAAGTTGTTTTTGAGCTGGCACGCCGAAACCTAACCGAGCGTGCAGACCAACGGGCAGAAAATAACAGCAAACTGACACCGTACCCCGTGTTCCAACCTGGACAGGGAGCACTTGCGTACAAACCATACCAGCACGCGGATGGTCCCAACGCAAAACTGCTGCTACAATGGCAAGGACCGTACGTCGTCTGCTCACAATTATCACCAGTGGTGTATAGAGTAAGACTTTCAAACGACACACGAAGAGTGTCCGTCCACCTCGCCGACATAAAGCCCTACCATCAACGTGAAACACCGCTAGCACCTCAAGTCGAGAAACTTGCGGAATTGCTTTTAGAGAAACAGATACACTTACCCGAATTGGACCATCCAGACGAACCTCAATCTATAACTGAGTCCTACTTCGTACACAGGGCAGTCCATCATAAACTTTGATCTGTCAGAAAAAGACCCCACAACTACAAGTACCGACTGAGACTCCAAGGGTACGGCTCTGAGTCCGACCTCGTGTACCGCGCAGACCGAACACCCCAATGTCACGAATTAATCACCTCATACAGAACGCAGAAAGGCTTGCAAATCGCGATAACCTCACGTTCTTCGCCCCCCACCCTTCTCTCGGGAACCACAAGGGTAACGTAGGCGATGGATGAGCAGAAATTGAGACAGCGCTTAATAGATTATCAGATGCTCCGCGGGGGAGCCAAAATCACGAACGAGTTGGCAAGCACAGTTGACTCAGCTGTAGGCGTAAGAGTCAGCAACGGTAAGGAGAGTGGCACCATCAGACATGACAGTACATACTCGTGTCTATCATGATCTGACGGGCACTCTAACCGGCATTCCGGTGGAAATAACCGGGACAATGAGACGTTAAGAAATATGTTTTACCCAGCGATAGCGGGGCTGTAACAAGCGTGACATTCCATGCCCGTGCTCCATACTCAGTTGCAAATGAGACAAAACAGCAACCTCACCGTTTAGCCACAAAACTGTTGGAACATTTCACACACACATGGAATGGGAGTCACACGACTCCCCCCCACCTAAACCGAAGTCGCAAGTTGATGCACTTAGATCGACCGAGTCGACTTCGCGTGATAGCCTAGGCGTGGGCGCCCTACAAATCACGGAATAAAATGCTTTGTTTTTGCTGCCCGTGGTTATCAGGACAGCAACCACGAGAAGCGCACCAACAGTACGTGTGACCACACGGAATTAGTGCGTTGAGATGACATTTGGAGTTACCAAACAACTCCAGCATACACTGTCATCATGAAAGCTCGAAAATGTACGCATCTTCGCTGGACCGGTGCTTACTCAACACCTGTGTTTGCTGAAGACGTCAGTTAAAGGGAGTGGGTGTAAGCATATAACAGCTGCTGTGTCTCGATCGGATAAATCGACACCCTGTTTGTTAAACTAGTCAAGACTATCCCTTGCCAAGATGGACTTGAGGCGAATAAAGGCGGGGGCAATGTGGAAGACAGGGTCGGAGATAGCTATCGTAGATCTCGTAACAAACATGGGCGAAATACGTCACCGGTCAGGCAATACAAGATCTAAGGTCACGAGCGGTCTCCCGTAGTTGACGCCGTTGACCCGTCCCCGAGAGATAGCTGCCGGAAGATTATCCCGCCGCAGAGTCATAGGTGGACCTAAGTCCCCCATCGAGTCAGAATATGCCTAGCAACTCTCCTTGCCTATATTCAACGGAGAAAAAGTTTCAGCTCTCGTCGGCTGCAAACGGCCATCGACAAGGGGACTCAGCACCAAGACCCTCCGCGACGACATCTCCGCCACCGTATCGGCTCCGAGCATAAGCAGGTTTAACAATAATAAGCATAACAATCATAATTATGATAACAATAACAATGACAATAACAGTAGATATACTAATATTAAGAACAATAACAATAATTATAATAATAATAATATTAATAAAAATAATAACAATAATAATACCAATAATAAAAAAAACATTAAGCAATATAAATAATAATGATAACATAATGTTAATAAAAACAGGAAGACTCTCCGCGACGACATCTCCGCCACCGTATCGGCTCTGGGCATAGATAGGCAGGTTTAACAATAACTAGAATATCAATAATATTCATGATAGCAATAACAATAACAATAGCAATAATAATATTAACAATAATAATAGTAGTAATAATAATAATAATAATAATAGCAAAAATAATAATAATAATAACAAAAACATCAGCAATACAAATAATAATGATAACAAAATAATTATAAAAATATACACATAATAACAACAATAATAATAATAATAATAATAACAACAATAAGAATAATAATAATAATAATAATAACAATAATAACAATAATAATACTAACAATAATAATAACAATAATGCAAATAATAATGATAACATAATAATAATAAAAAAATATAAATAATAACAACAATAATAATAATAAAAACAATAATAATAACAATAACAACAACAATAATAATAATAATACTAACAATAATAATAACAATAATAATAGTACTAATAACAATAATAATAACAACAATACTACTACTACTATTACTTCTACTACTAATAATAAAAAAAGCAATAATAATATAAGGAGAAGAAGAATAATAACAACAACAACAATAATAATAATTGGGTAGTTAGCCGGAAGTGGCACAGAAAAGGGGTAAAAGAGGTGAAGAAGTTGTGCTTACGTTTCCTGTGTTACGGGTTTCCCTTGGGTTTCCTCTGCTTTTTTTAGAATGTTTAGGAGTGATCGACATTATTGATTGAAGCTCATGCTGCACATGATGTGCAGATGGTCAACATATTTATAATTGGGTAGTCACTCGTGCGACAGGACCTGAGCCGCCGAAAATAGAGGCCCAAAATGGGACCCTCATATCGCAGCCATGCTCAGATCTCAGATACCCCAGCTACCTTTCTTCGCGGGCGTCTGGATTGGTTGCTGATACATTGTTTCTGTGTTATACGTAGCCATTAGACAATATTGAATGGCCAGTATGACCTTCCTCGCCGATTTGTTGTTTTGCTTTAAATATGTTCGCCATCCGAGCATATCGTCTGCCTCAAAACATACAAAAACAATACATGTCTTGAAATAGTATTAAATATGTAATTTCAATGCCGCCCCCATTCACATGATGATATGTGTGTGTGTGATGTTTCCCCGATACCAGCCGCCACACTCTACTCGAGCCAACAAAGTGTTCGAAGGGTGACGATCTTTTCCGTAGTAGACTGACGACCGTTTCCGCAGTAGACCGACCACCTTTTCCCTAGTAGACTTTAGTAACCACAGCAGACAATATTATTACCACATATTCGACGAGATGGTTGATGGACACTGCTCTGTACGTGACGAAGAGGACAATGGTAAATTTGGGTTGGGGGTAGAGCTATGGTTTGTGATGAGTTAGTGTGAGATGTAGATGGGTGGAAGGACCAGTTTAATGCGAACAACACACACACAGAAGTGTGACGAACCTAGGTATGTTAGATATGGATTTGCCGATTGCGAGTTAAATTCGTAGATTCTGCCGACATGTTTATACGTAGTGCAGCAGCGCGGGTAAAACAACATATTGTTCCGTAGTTCTCACGAGGGCCTTCACTGTACGCTCTTACACAGGAGATAGATGAGATTTTTTAGAACGACGTAACGTGCAATACTGTATCGGCCCTCTCACAAGACACCTGAGATCCGGCTATAGGTTAACATTGTTGCTCTGGCGGGGCGAAAAGGGGGTATATTTCATACAGTTCCCTATAGACGGCAAGCACGTAAGCTACATACATTCTTACTTGGTCTCAAAATTGTAGGCTATTTTTTTTTAAGTCTACTTCGTTATGCGCGGGCCGACACCTATCGCGCAGTCTGTCAGATGTATTTTGTGTTAAACTAACAACTGAATCAGTCCAGTTTCGACGAGCGCGACTGTCATAATGACGACAGCCGAAACACGCGCGCGTATCTTTTCTCTCGAACATTATGCATGTCATACCCTATGCACAGCAGTATCATCATTTTTCAAAAACCTGACATGGGCAATAACTAACGTGCCCTTAGCCGTGGGGAGGGGGGGATCGTGCTTGCTTGTGGTCAGCTTTCCCGACAGACGGCATTTTTGTTGCTGGGAATGTTTATGAGTGATCCACGTTGAAGGTCGCGCTGTACATCCTCGAATGACAGTAATATTTATGGTTAGTAGAGTAAACCTAGGCAGGGTCGTCATTGCTTTAAGGTTGGCGGGTACTTCGCATCGAGAGCAGTTTTTCGCAACTTCCTCGGATTTTGGCACGTGTTGTAGTACGTACATCACTCCATAACAGGAGCCACAGCCGCTTGGTGTTTGGGGAATTTCTCACATTAAGATATCGGGCTGCAGCGTTCGCGGCGTTTGACACAGCAGCGGACGCATTGGTTCTAGTAACGACATGTGCCAAGCCGGAACAGGAGCGATATATGCCAAAACCTACAGCATTTTCGTAGGGACTTCCAGTTATTCATAGCGTCGACTGAATTCTTCTGGGCCTCCTTCTTGTCGTCAGTCGAGTCGATTTTCTAGTTTTGTGCTCTTTCTGGAGGCGG
>JAYJMJ010293491.1:0-10578 GCA_036873875.1 Laminaria ephemera
GTACTTTTTGTTTTTCCCCAAATCAGTTTTGGGGAGGAGGATGGAGCTCCTCAAGTGAGGAGCCTCAGAAACAAAATAGTGCACCGATACCGTGGCCTGCGTCAGCAGTACAAACAGGCCTGTGCAACGCTTTTTTGCGTCAAGTCAGGCAACGCCGTGTCTTGGAGGACCACCGTTGGTCGCCTCCACACGCGTGCAGACTTTGTTCAGGCTTCCTACGTGGGTCATCTTTGGTGCGCTGTAAGACACCAAGAGGCCGGTGCGTTAGTGGACCGGTCTTGGGACTTTGGGCTAAGTAAGGGGGAGATGCGTTAAGGAATGGTGCCGACACATTATGTGTTTTTCTGAGTATAGTTTTGTTCATTTTGGGGACACTTTTTTTATGTCTTTTTCAAGCGATTTTAGCTCCGTACCTGGGCATGGTTTGGATTAGATAACCATAATAGGGCCAGAGTTCGGCCTGAACATGGAGTTGAAAACAGGGGTATGAGGTACGTAACTGAATTGTCTGACAGATCCCAGCAACTGTTGTCATAATGAATTGGGAATTGTAATTGGCTTCTCGCCGCCAGCAGCCTCTCACCCCCATAGAGCATGGATCTAGGAAATGCCTCTGACGATGTTACTTACATTTACCGGTCTTGTCAGACGCTCAGCGTGTTTGCGGCGGTTTGAATGTCTTCCGAGATCGAAGTTTAATAGCGAAAGGAGAGACTGCATCCTGCTGGCGTTGTTGGTGCCATTTTCGAGTAGATGAGGTTGCACCGCATTCGGCCCAAGTGCTTGCCTCGCCGCTGAAATTGAATGTGAGCGATCGTCGCCGGTAGGGATTTGTGCTGTTCCGCACAAGCGCATTGACAGACGACGATGACAAAACAAAAATTTGTGGCAGCCCCTGTCCCTCGCCGCGCATTAGAACGCTCTCCCACTACAGGGGTCCTATTTTGAATAAATCCCTATCAGGTATTTAATATCGCTCGACGTCGTTTGGCACTCCTGTGGGTAATACGAATATCACGGAGATATGTTCCGCATATGTGCCATTGACAAACCCTCCCTGTGTAGCCCCCTATTCCGGACACAGTCGTAGAGTTCAGAGGTTGAGCCTATTGACGGTTTGTCGAGGGATAACTTCGACGGCGGAGGGCCTGTTAGATAGTCGGTGTGGCCGAAAATCAAGGTGATGAACTCGGCAGGATGCTTTTGAATTAGCACGACAGTGTCCAAATTTTCGCGCGTAAAATCATTCCTCAAGCTGGGAGTTGGTGCCTCCCGTTGGTGTGCGAGTTCGATATTGATATCCGTCCCGGTAAGGGCGTCAGTCGTTTGAGATCGTCCGAAGCAAATTATGCATGAGTCACGCCCGGTGGGAAATTCCGGGGGGCAGACAGATCAGCAGATGCGAACAAACAGGGAATTTCCGTTTCCGTTTCAGAAATGCCAGCTGACACTGGGAAATCTCGAAGTACTCGAAACCGAGCATAATAGGCATCAGCAGGCAGAGGTGGGCTCCAAGAGAGATATGCGGAGCCCTTGCAGCCATCATGGCTTCAATCACATCATACAAACATGCACCCGGTTTATGCCTGCAGAACTTAGACCTGGATGCGGAATATTGATAGACTCATCGTGTAGAGTTGTGATATTCGTACATCAAAATAAGGTTCACATCACCTTGGGCAGGCTAGGCTTTTCCACCCACACGCCAAATGTCAGTACAGAATGCAGCGACTTACTCTCTATTTTGGAGTGTATTCGTACCTGCACGGGCGGACATCGCCTTCCAAACGTGAAGCACATACACCCCCGTCCTACGGATAGAGCACTCAACGTGAAACACGCGCATTCCCCGTGAGAGGGCACGTGGCCAAGTTCGTAACAAACCTCGTACACGGTCCAAAACAACACAGTACGCAATGAGCGTTGACATGCAGCTTAGCCTCGTTCCACTCCCGCATTACCTGGTCAGCGTATCGAATTCAACCACGTCTGCACACATACAAAAAAATGTCGACGTTGGTCCGCACTTACATGAAGCTATCTGACCTGACGCAAGAAAATGTCGCACAACCCCGCCCACAATGTCCGTGCTTGTCTTACCTTGCTCTTCTTGAAACCATGAGTGTACTGGCAGGTGAATGTCTAGTACTCACCCATATATAGCATACATGCTCCATGCAAACCATGATCATTCTCACTTCTGTCGCTTTCTCGCGCATTGAACTGTTCCACGTCCTCATTCCAACAGCATATATGTAAGACCACATCCGCCAGGTGTCACGCCACAACTATCGCCAGCACAAATGGCCTTTCGGGTAGTGTCTAGTCAAACGAATGGCAACGCAAACGAGGCCAATGGCAACGCAGAACAAATGCCTTCTAGCGCGCCTGAGGTCGTCGTCAGGGTGTATCTAACGCTCGTGTTTAACACAGCTCGCTCCATGGCACTACTGCAACTCATACATCCTTTCAGATACCCGTTGCCCCACTGCACTACACGACGGCGTACATGCCACGCCCTGGCTTAATAAAAAACGCCTCCAAAACCTAACAATGAAAACACCGGGCGATAGCGTGCTGGGATCTCAACGATCGTCCCCACCATACCACGGCCACAGCAACGTTGTTTTGCAGGCAAGCACACCCTTGTGGCGCTCGTCTGCGTAGCCATTTGAAGGCGCGGCACCGAAAGTGGGTGACGTGGAATTTCCGGAAGCATCTCGCTAACCACTGGCACATGCCCAGTGTAGTGTACCGTGTACCGTGTACATACGTGACGCATGAGCGTGCCGATTGGCCTTTCAACACTGTGGCGCAACCACTCGACAAGGTAGAGACCTTGCTACAACCTCGGCGATTACCGCTCATTGCTCAAGCCTGAATCACGTGCCTCGACCTAGCCCGGGGACTGCCTCGTGCATGAAGCAATGTTCTCCAGCAATAAATGCGCGATACATCGACCACGAAGCCGCCCTACTTCAGACCTAAGCTACGGCCGTGGTAGAGGGGTTACCCCCATTCTCACTACGAGGTGTAGACCACTCGTCCTAGTGGGTCTGCACCTAACTCGAAAACAGCTTAGATTTGGTTTTGGTGGCAGAACGTAACGAAGGATTATATTTGCTGTGCATGTCACCAAACCCAAAACCACAAGATCTTTTAAAAAAAGGAATAAATAGTGTTGCCACTGGACGGAGTGACTCTGAAGTGTTGACAAACGAGGAACTAAAAGCGCCCACCCTACCACATCTTTTGTTTTCGGAGAGAAGGCAAGCGACACATGCTGCGGTAAAGGCACACCATTTTCTCACCGAGGCTCCTCACTTGAGGAGCTCTATACCTCCACCAAAAAAAAAAATATTTTGAGTAAACTGAAAGTTCCCCCCGATGCCCAAATCCGTGGCGCCTAGGTATAAAAAATATTCGTATCGCAAAAACAAAATTGAATGACATTCCGACGATTTTGGGCTAAGGAGCCCCGTCATTCACAAACAAAAAAAAAAACCAAAAAGTGCTATCTCTGTCGTAGCACCCGTCAAGCGCAAAACAATCCCCTGCACTTGTCCGACGGCTTCATCACCAACCAACACGCCTCGGTGGTCAAGTGGTTACCCTCGAAGACTACTAAGGTTGGAGTCAGGGGGTTCGACTCTCGATGGGGAGATTTCTTTTTCTGAGACACCAACTGCCGAGAGCGCTTTATAGCGCGGGTAAAGCACAATTCGATGCCAGTCGACGAGGGAAGAAAGAGCTGAATTCTTCTCAGGATAAACGTGAAGGCGCGTACCGTAGTGGGGAGGGGGGAGAAGAGCCTGGTAAGTGACCCCGGATCTGAGTTACGACTACTGCTGTAGGGAGGGAGAAGGAGAAAGAAAAAAGTGCGAACATAATAGATGGGATGAGCAAAAAAGGAAAAAGAAAAAAAACACGATCATATTGGGTACGACCATGGACGATGTACGACTACAATGAGGGAGTGTTGGCTCACCACTCAATATTCTACCTTCACCGAGTTGTCAACGGCAACCTACAATTATCAGTAGTCGTCATACGCTTCGTCATTCGCCTGGTGCGTCACCTACAGCGTGAAATCGCCTACAGAACTATTATCAGAGCTCTCATCGTCATCTACATCATCGGACGAATCCACGTCAATGAAATCGTCATCGTGGTCGGAATCATCATCCGATACAGACGCGAAACAGAAAAGTTTACAGTGTGGAGGGGCATCTTCAACGTCGAGGGAAGACCGCATCACTAACTTTCGCAGGCTAGGGGGCCACTCTACCCCTTTGATGGATTCCCTGCCTGCCGATGTACCCAGCCCCAACACGGTAAGCCCGCCCGGCCACGTGACACCTCGTAGTGGCCGGTCGAAACTGTGGGAGAGCCAAAGTTTCTCGAGGCTCATGGGTAGGAACGTGCCCAGGGGCTGGTTGAAGCCTACATATTGGCGGTCCCAGGAAATCTCCTCCGATGAATCCTGAACACCGAAATGTTGGGGCTCCATGAAGTCCAGCTTTTTCAGCCCCGCGGGCCACTGCACGTCCTTTATAGGATGGTCGAAAGCTGGCATGGACAGCTTCTGCAGTCTCTTCGGCCAGGCAACGCCGTCGACGGGCTGGTTGAATCTGTTGCCGAGGGATAACTCTCGCAGACCAACCGGAAACGTCACCCGGTCGAGGGACCTGTTGAAGATACCCGCCCTCCCATAGATGTATGAGGATTGCTTGAATGCTGAGAAAGGCATGTGAAACGACAACACCTCCAGACTAGCCGGCCACGCCACTACTTCAATGGGTCGATTGAAGCCCCAAAGGTAGAGTGTCTTCACCCCTTCAGGCCACAGCACCTTGCTCATGTCGATATCCCAAGCAGTGCCTGGACTTCGCTCGACACTGTCTTCCTTCGCCCCCCGCCCCCCCCCCTCGTTCTCCTCCACACCCTCCTTCTCCTCCACCCCCCCCATCTCCTCCTCCAGCTCCCTCTCTTCGTCCTCCTCTTCAACATTCTTGCCTTTCTTCTTCTTCTTGTTCTGATGCCCACCTTCCTCCTCCTTCTCGTCCTCCTCCTTCTCTTTCTCTTCCTCCTCTCCCTCTTCCCCCGCCTCCACCTCCTTTTCCTCAGCCTTATCCTCCTCTCTCCCCTCCTCTACGCCTCCCCCTCCCCTGTCCCGCGCACCGTTCGCGAAGCACGTTACCCTTTCAGGATCCTGGAAACTCCAGCCTACCCGCATAACGTTTCTAGGGGGCAGTACTCTAGATACACGATCGCCAATCTCACAAAGGACACCCGGGCAGAACAATGCGAATAGCGTCGACGGTAGCTCGAGGTCTACCCTCAAGTACGGCCACGGGACACATTCGCGGCACGAGTTGCAAATGACGAGGCACGATTCCTGCAAGCTCCGATTGTCTTCCAGGAAGCCAGAAATGGCCGCCGTTTGAACAGCTCGAAGAGCTTGTTCTTGCTTGTGCTGCGTGACCGAGTGCTCCATCGCTCTCTGGTTAACGGTGCAGAAAAATGCTGCGCTGTGATTACCTCTCCACCTGGGTGCGCACCTAACGATGAACATCCAATGGCCGTCGAGAGATAGGTTGCGGTTAGGGGGTGAGGTTGCTGTGATTTTCGAAGGCGGGAGACTCGCCGTGATTACGTGTAGTGGAAAATTCGACACAAAGCCGACAGCACCAACATGAGCGCGGTCATCATCTCAACCCTCGCCCAATCAACGCCACCCGACTTACAATAGCAAAATCGATAGCTTGGAAGTTTCCTGCCCCCCCCCCGGCAAAAACGAGACGCCGGAGCTCGAAGAAGCAACTGTATTCACGGTTCTCCAAGTGAAACATTGCCTTTTCGTGTGATTATTATAATCGGCTTAGGGTGCCCAATCGGTAATTGATGGTATGTGCGTGTATGGTTGGTTGTTTGGACCAAGGCTACGTTAGTCCTTTAAGTCAAGTTTGGGGCCTCATTTTTCAGCGGCTCAGAGCCATTCGCGCGAGTGACTATAGCTACGTTCTTTCGGTTTCGTGATGCTCACCACTCTGAGATTGTTTTCCACCATGCCCGATAGCTCGTTTTTAGAGCGAGGTACCGTGCCACTCACGCGAGTGGCCTAAACTAGGCCGAGGAAACAGGAGTACCCCCCCCTACCGCAACCTTGGTATTTGCTGATGCACGCACGTCTCGGAACTGACGGTATCGTCCACCCACTGCCAAGGTGCACGGCATCGACGCTGGTACCAATCGGTTTCACCGACGCTCATCAAAATAGGGGTACCTTGTGGTGCTTGATAGTTTGCGAGTCGGTATAGCTGTTTTGCGAAAAGTGCGGTGCTTTTCACGTTCAATTTCACCGCTTCCCCTAAGCGCGAAGGAGCAGCAGACCCCAGGTACGGTAGGGCGGGGTAGCCCTATTTTCACCACCGTATTATAGACCAACAGCGCGAACGGCCCAGTACTTCGCTCAAGAACTCGAGCGGAAAGAATAACTCCATGGCTATGCCTATCGCAAAATGAACCCCCCCCCCGAAAAAACACGCGACTGGCGAACATAATTGGTGTGCTGCACACTCGCGAGAGAGGCCCCGAGCCGCTGAAAAAAGACGCCCAAAGAGTGCCCCCCCCACGGTAGCCGCGGTCATCCCCGGAGCGCTCGTACCCCTGTTTCAGAGCGACTTTATGTCATCCCGGGGTAATGAAAACTCCGTCTGTCCGCGAAGGAGCAGCACCAGAGCACGTCATTTCGCCGGCACCCACCGGGTCATATTCACAGCTGAGAGCACGCCAAAGTTTCAGTTTCCTTCAACGACCATTGGTCGATACCAGATACTCGAAAGGAACGGTAGCTTTGCAGTTGAGAGACGTCGGTTGACATTGAGTGTTACGTGTTTCATAAGTCCCAACCAGGCCGGGTTACGACGGGAAAATATTTAGGAGAATTAGACCAACCAAGGAGATCATCAGAAATCCAGAGGTTGTATTTTAGTCGGCCTGTTTGAGGCTGTCGGAGGAGCAGTTTTCTGCAGCTTGAATGGCGTTCGCAGGATTGGGCCTTAGCAGGCATGTCGTTGTATCTGCAAGAAGCGAATGGTGATGCTGTTGCCACCTGCTGCGTGTATCAGTTCTGCCAGTTTTTTGCAAGGTCCACCGTAATCATACACAAGCCCCACACGCTCAGCATCGCAAATTACACTACGGCATCACGGCAGTAAAATCCTGAGGTTGTGCCATCTCACCACCGTTAACTAGAAATGCCAGCGTGACAATACGGTATTTATCACTATACGGTATATCGCCCACCTACAAGCGTACAGTGTACCGCACAAGCATGTACCGCGTGAGCACAGATTCAACGATACCATGGGAACACGTCATGATAGCTGCATCTATCACTCGTTTTCGCCAGCCCCACTCAAAGAAGCTTTGCGCTCTCGACAGTCCTCAGAACAAACCTTGATCGCAGATGCCTACACCTCTCTCCTCTGGTAGATGCATTGGTGGTTATCGACCAGATGAGTTTTTCATTCTCGCTGCTCGTCAATTAGTCTGCGGACGTGCACTGTACCGTAATTGTACATGTATGTGCTACCAAGCCATGTCTCTGTCAAACGAAGCACCTAAAGCAGGTGACTATTTATTCTGTTAATTGCACCAGGAAAAACATACCAGGTATTAGATTCATATTTACATCTGTATTGAACAATGTGGTCGGTGGATCAGGTGGTTAAAATGTGTCGTACATGTATCGAGGTGACCTCGAGTTGGTGTGAGGACATGTTAATATGTACAGTACGATATTCGGTGATTTTTCGGTTCTATCGCAAACGCTGGCGAGCCCGCATACTTAACTGTCGTTACTGTCACACAAAGACCCTGCCACGGGTGGCAACAAGCGAAACCATACCAGCCCTAAAACCTTCAGAACTGCACTCACGTTTTTGGGGACAAACTATACTGAGAATTAGTGAGGGATTGTTTTTGCGGTAACAAAAGGGTTGGTACTGTAATATAATCTCCGCGCAAGTCGTCTGGTCAGCGTGGCCACAGCAATATGTGATGACCAGAACACGAAGGGTAAACCAGAAAGTTGTAGGTGACGGAGCCTCAAACTCTATTACAGTGGTTTCGTGTTTGTTCAGCGCATACTACGGTGGTGATATCCGAGTCAGGCACTCGTTGATCTTTGTATGTTGGGCACCGGCAAGCAGTTTATTTAAGGCCGCGGGGGACCCCTAAGGAATATTTTGTCAAGTAGTCTCGCGTAGGCGTTTCGCCAAATAGTACATGAACGACTGGCAAATAGAGTTAAGAGTTTTACCAGCAAGATCCCCTTTTCTCGGATATAAAAAACTGATGCAAAGTTTGAAGAATTCAGAGTTTTTTGCCGTTTTGTGCCCTTCGTTAGCCCAATACTTGACTACCTCAAACGGCGACGAATATTCCTTGTCCGCCCTGTCTTTGGGTACGAGTTGTTAGTGTTAAAAAACGATCCGCGAAAACCCCAGCTAACGTTCGGTGAAAGCCGTTTCTTCGTACGTGTTGTAGCCATGGTGGTACATACTACAGAGTAGCTTGCAAACTAATAATATCGTGTATTTTGGAGCAAAATCCCGATTTTTTGGTGATGCTGGCTGGCAATTTTGACTTCACGAAAACACCTCGTATGTCATTTCTGGCTGCCTATTACTGCTGTCCGTTGTATCCGACGCCCTCACGCGTCTCACAGGGAGCGTGTCTCAATTTCGCGGGCTGCCGTTGCTTGTGAGGAGACGTAGCTGTCCTGAAGTGAAGTGCAAACGTTCAGTTGGAGGTTGTTTTTCGTCTCATTTTGTGTATTCTGAATTTCGACGATTTTCGACCACTGCAGCACCCCAAAGTTGAGGTGTAAACCTCCGTTGAAAAAGTGCGGACGGCCGATCTGAACATGATCACGAGCTGCTGTGGATGCAATACTAATCAATTTCACACCCGCTCTCTGCTGAGGCACCGACTAGATGGAGGTCGAGATGCAGCGTGTTAAAAACGCGGCGCAATTGACTGCGCCAAAACAAAATCTAGATATTTGAGTGAACCGGAAACCCGGGGATGGGGGGTGTTTTAAGATCCTTCGCGGCACCTAGTACGATGAGATCTGGTCGTATGATGTGTGCAGTGCAACACAGGCAAGCGTGTATGTGGGTGGGTGTGTTTGCCTTTTTTCCAGAAGCCAACAACAGGGATACCTGGTCTGTTGCAAGTTGGAAGTCAAACCAGGTAGCGACCAAAACACCAAAGGTATGTTTTATCGTGCGTCTTCGGCGCCAAAGCCACCGATTTCCCGCCCAGACGACTGCGCACGACAAGCGTGCGTGATGATCGGGGTGGCCGTTTGGATTGGCATAAAGGTTCAGCGTTAGGTTGGGGAGTGGAGAGTACCAAACAAAACAGAAACAAAAGTGACAACCAACAGTGTTTCTTCGACCAAAAAGATCAGCTCTTCGCGCCGCATCTGTCGCCGTGTCTGTCCCTTCTGCTTTCGATTTGCTGTCTCCTTATAATCTGTGTATCGGTCTTCGTCTACGATTGGATCGCCGCACTAGAGTATATGCCCTTTTCGGGGGCTCCTATATCTGCTCCCTTATCCCTTCAACCCTGGAAGCTACGCAACCCTATATTATTGTGTTCGTTTATAAAGGAGAAACCACTGAGCAATTCAGTCAGCGCTGACTGAGTGGTTCAGAGGTTTATTCTGTACACACGAACAAATGAAGTACTTTTGGGCTCAATTTGCCTTCCCACCGATAATAACACGGTACTTGCCAGGGGGTTTAGTCCCGAACGTGTACACAAGCACACGCGTCGACTGAAACGGCATGGAATTTTCAGTCGACGGCCAAGAGCGACAAGAGCATACTGCACAGGTGTGCTTCCCTTTTATAGTGGTTCACTCCACTTTCGACCCTCGGTTCGAGTGTTCTTGTACACTAGTAGTGGTATTTCCACTTAATTTCCACTTTTTTTCTCTCCCAGAAAAAGGGATATAAGTCTTCGGTGGGATTTGAAAAATGAGTGGCTCAGTGGTTTCTTCATTATATGCAAAATAAGTCCGGTGTTCGCATCCCATCAAAGTTGTATATCGCCTTTGTGAGTGGCTCAGTGGTTGATTCTTTATGCACGAACAAAGTAAGTCCGGTGTTCAAATCCCACCCAACTCATATATCCCCTATTTCTAAGAGAGAAAAAGGGAAATTAAGTGGAGAAAACCACCGTAAAAGAACACGCGACCAGAGGGTCGCAAGGGGAGTGAACCACTTATAATAGGGAACTCACGACTAGACAAGGACCATATAAAGGCGTCCCCGATGGTCTATTAATAGTGGGTTGGCTGCGTTACCACTAAGGTCAATGTCGCGGGTTCGAGCCCCCCCAAGTGCATACTCGTACGACTCGTAGGGACTTTTTCTCATGCTAAAAATTGACGTGCGGAAAGCGCGAGAGCGTGAGTTAGCGAAACTCGATGAAAATCGACGAGCGTTGGAAATGCTGAACCCTCTGCGCGATAAAAATGAAGGCACGTACCGGGGGGGAGAA
>JAYJMJ010293506.1:0-10576 GCA_036873875.1 Laminaria ephemera
CGATTTTGGGTTAAGGAGCGCCGTCATTCAGAAACAAAAAATCCAAAAAGTGCTACCTCTATCGTAGCACGCGTCTGAAATTCAGAGCTCCTCGAGAGTGAGGAGCCTCAGAAAAAAACTGCTGCACCTCTGTATCGTAGGATGTGTCGGATATTAGGTTTATAGGCCAGATTTCGTATTTTAGAAAGGATGTGTCCCACATTACCTTGAGGGACAACAGCCGTGGAATTTCTTATTTCCCCGTAACGTTTGTTTGTGCTAGGTTTCTTGTGGGGCTCTTTCTTAAGCTTTCTTATCAGAGGGCTGGTAGAGTATATCATAAGGTGTGGCGGTCGCTGCCACCCACTGCCTGTGACACATGCATGTATGATACGTACCAGGTACAGCACACACACGTATCATGTTGACGGAAGGATATTCGGTTTATATCGAAACGGCGTCTACGCTACATTGTCGGAGGTCGTAAACAATAATAATGGCACTCCTAATGATAAATAATAATAACATATGGAAACCAACAACACGTTATTTTATCGCTAACCCCCAACCCGCGGCTGTCACTGCTGCTCGCTGATTGACCATCCATCCACCCATGCGGTCGGGATGCAACACATTCAGCACATGCAACATGCACATGCTCACATTATTACATGGTTTTCATTCCGACAATGTGATGTGTATACGACTAGTACTGCAGTGTATTCCAACATAAAACGAAAACTTGTTGTGTCTCTTTTCCGGTGGTACGAAAAGCAAAAAACACGATAATACACCAACCGGTGTCTAAGGTTTGCCCTCGGACAGCGTCTATTAATAATTCCTACCAGGTACAGTACTACTACTACTGCAGTAGTGGGGGCTATATGAGGTTGTTGGAACAAGGCGGCCACGCGATACAGAGCGGTTGGAATCGGTTGGCACGACTACTGTAACTCTGAATACAACTGCCTATACGAATATAGGACGGCCTCTCGAGATAGGGCGGCCAAAATTCCTTCGCACGATACCGCCTTACACAGGCCCCACTACTACAGTAGCACTATCATCAAAGACGATTTTCGACGAAATCCTCGATCTCACAGCTGTAGTGTACCTGGTATTTTTTATTTTTTACAAAAATATATACCTGTTGTACTGCCAGCAGGAGGAAGAACACCCGAAGGGAAGTACACACGCCTACGTAGACTATTCAGAAATAAATACCGACAGCGTTGACCAACCCTTCTGCTACTTCCTGCGGAAATAATCCCGCGCCACTATTAATAACTAGGGTGCGCCCCCGAAGCCGTGGGTGCCGTTGTAATGGGTTAACTAGCAGTTGGGGGATGTCTGCCCAGAAATCACACCAGCCCCTATACTTTATCAGCGACAACGCCCCCTCCCGTCACTACACTACACAGTAGGGGCCCCTCAGTGGTGCCGGTTGCCGCAGTAGTGCCGGTATAATCACTTGGGGCAGATGGAAATCACCTATGGTGGCAGTGTGCGGAGTAGTGCCGGTTGCCGCGGCAGTGCGGTTTTTGTGGCTGGCACATACCGGCACTACCGAGGGACCCCTACAACAGTATTACATTTTATACCAGGTAATCGCCCACACGCCTTCATCATCATCAATCATGATAACCGTCGATTAGTCCAGCCCACATTCAAGACGCTGCACCGCCCACCGTTTCGCTCTACCGCCAGAGGTGTTCGTCCATCCTGCCCCATCATCACCACATCATCGCCAATAAGCCCAGCCGATTTCCTGGGTCTGCACCACCACCCGTACGTCGCGAGCCCATCATTGTTCGGCAACGCTGTGCTGCCTAGCGCATCATCTGCAGGTCCGCCTGTATCTGCCACCTATACTGGAGGGGTCGCTGGAAGACTGTGACCATCGTCGGACTGGGGAAGCATATTAGCTCTACACAAGACCCACCACTTCGCTGGTCTGGTGCTGCTATAGCGCAAGCGCTCAGACGCGATTCAAGAAGTGAGAACAAACCTCAGCCGTGTACCAGATACCAGGTATGTGTGTGTAGTTTGGTGAACGTATTTTACTCGTTAAGACTTCGCCGGTTGTACACGCGTATAAACCCCTAGGGACTTCAGAGGGAGCCAGGGTCGAACGATACGAGTAGTGGCTATGAAGAAGCGAGAACAAATCTCAGCCTTGTATGTGTTTAGTTTGCTAACCGCGTTACACCCGTTGAAACTTCAGGGGTAGTACACGTATAAACCCATCAGGGAGTTCAGGGAGAAAATGTGTAAAACACATACTGGTTCCTGGTAGTGGCTATTAAGACGCGAGAACAAACCTCCAACAGCAGTGTATGTGTGTACATTCTATTAATAAGCTTAAACGCATTAAACCCGTTAGAATTTCAGAGCGAGAGGGTGTAGAAACTAGACCGCGAGAAAAAGGGAGAACACACCTCGGCCCTGTATGTGTGTATATCCTATCCCTTTTAGTGCCCACGTATCGTACAGTACAACGACGAAATAAACCCCGACGGCGACCATATCAAGAAGACTATTATTACGGGGAACCATAGTAATCTAGTAATGAGGAGTAATGAGGATCAAATATGGTTAATAAAAACAGTGTAATATATAGGTTTTTGTTCGTATCGTAGGTCCTGATTACTATGGTCCTCCGTAATATTATTATCGGAAGAGTGTGCAGCATTGCGAGAAGCAAGGATGCTCGTGCTACGCGCGTATTGTTGTACAACTCCTAACTCTGCAGTCCGGGTAGACATCCGACTACATACACCAGCACAGCACGGGCTGCTTGGTGTTGTCGGTGCCGTACTATTCTGACGCCTGCTACGATAGGGAGAGTACGAGGTACCAGTTTTTTGCTAAACTATTTTCTGAATGACGGGATTTCTTACCCCCAAATCGTCGGAATATCGTTACTGCTTTGCCATATAACTGATTGTTTACCTGGTACCTATTACGGAGGAACGTAGTAATCAGGACCGAATGTGGCTAGTAAAAACGGTGGAATATATAGATTTTTGTGTGTGTCGTGGGTCCTGATTACTATGGTCCTCTGTAATAGGTCATGGAGTTGTTAGGGTTTTGGGTGAGGTATAGAGTTCTTCAAGTAGGAGCCTCAGAAAATAAATGGATCGGAGTATCACACACAGCTTGCAAAGACGAGTTTCGACGAAATCCTTGATCTCACAGCTGTTGTGTATTTTTTGTTTTTTTATAAAAATAAATGGTGCACCTCCACCGCCGTAGCACGCGTCGGTCAGCACTATTATGTAGTGTAAGTAGTGTAAGGTTTGGGACTCCGGATGGAGAAAGTGTCGAACATAAACGGCGATGGCCTCGCTGATGAGGCGAAGCCGCCCGGGCTGCTTGCAAGGCTATGATAGGGCCATGTGTCCAAAGCGCAACGCAGGAAAATACATGTCTCGCGCGCGACAGGAATGAATACATTCGTACTGCTGCACGCTCACTCCTGGACAGTTGATGATAGGACCGTACCAATAGATTTACGTCGATACGCTTGGGTCCCAAAATTATTATGTAGTGCAAACAAACATGAACAACTCAGTGGCCTACTGTAGATACGCATAGAAAATTATTGTAAGACAAACGAAAATGTGAATGCAATAATAACATTCCAACGAGATGGGCTAGCTCCTCAATTGACCCACCCCATCAGTCAGAAATGAGTTGGCCCAGAAGTGCTACCTTGATCGAGGCATGTGCTCGCGATCCACTAGCCCTACCCAACCTACTGCACTCAAAGCTCGGGTCTCACACCACGTGTGGGTCCGATCGTGTGAACTTTTCCGCTCCCTCAAGGAGTATACTCTGGCTGTTCGTCCATCCCCGTTTCCAGGTCGTCAATGGTAGTGTCTGATAGTGTGGGGATGAGACTTTCGACTGATTTCCATATTCGAGGCAGACGAGAATGAGTGCAATTTGGACGCTGAGTAGTGCTCTCTTGCGATCATAGATATGATACTTATCGCGTGTAGATAGTTTAGGGTAACTAATTAGGACGTTCCGTTGCTTGATTCGCCTAGAAAACATCGTTAATAAGCGTTACCCTGCGAGATGTTGTAGAGGGAGAGATACACCCTCTGTGCTATCTATTGAGTACACTTAGGGAAGGAGGAGAAAGGTTTCGCGTTTGGCTGAGAGTGGTGCTACTCGGTGTATAATCGTGTTGTATTTGCATTGCATTCTTCACGTCGAGTGGAAAAATGACTGGGTGAGAACCATGCATGATACTTGATACCAGGTGTACTGTTGTATCGGCATTATCCGCTCTACGTACCGCCGAAAAGGCAGCCGACCATTCCTTCTGTACTGGATTGAAAGTTGCTGTACAACCGTACATCGTCCGAACGCAAAACTAGTTAAAATGAAAACAAAATATGCCTGGTACTATCTTACCAGTGCCAAATAAAGGTGACGCTTATTTCAAGTGCTTAATGTGTCACTATCACGTAGGTGCAGTACCGCCGAAAAGGCAGCCGACCATTCCTTCTGTACTTTGAAAGTTTCTGTACAACCGTACATTGTCCGAACGCAAAACTAGTTAAAATGAAAACAAAATATGCCTGGTACTATCTTACCACTGCCACATAAAGGTGACGCTTAGTTCAAGACGCGTGCTACGATAGAGGTGCACCATTTTGTTTCTGAGGCTCCTCACTTGAGGAGCTCTAACCCTCACCCAAAAAAAGATTTTGAATATACTGAAAGTGCAACCCGATGAACAAGTCTATGGCCTAGGTATACCAAAATTCGGATTGAAAAAAAAACGACATTCCGACGATTTTGGGTTAAGGAGCGCCGTCATTCAGAAAAAAAAAATCCTAAAAGTGCTACCTCTATCGTAGCACGCGTCTCAAGTGCTTAATGTGTCACTATCACGTAGGTGCAGTTCGAACGGGATTGATACTATACGGGGGTGCATAGTAATTAGGACCAAATGTTGTTAGTAAAAATAGGGGAATATATAGGTTTTTTTGTGTATCGTAGGTCCTGATTACTATGGTCCTCCGTAATATCATATTATCTGCGTGATAGTTTTATTGGCAAGCATCGCATCGTCTGCGTTTGTTTCCATCTCCGACTTCTCTGGAAGGACCCCAACCAAGCCGCGCCTCCTAGGGTTTAGATATACGCGCATACAGGTGGCAAACACTGACATTATATACATCTATATTGACATGTACATATGTATGTGCGTCGATAAGGAAGACAAATGAAACGAAAATAAAACGTTAACAACAGAGGTGTGAGAGTACGGTTGTCAAGCATCGCATCATTCATGATGCTGTTTCTAATCGCCGACTTCCCCGAAAAGACCCGAAGTCCCTCCCCTTGAGGTTCAGCTGCCCACATGGTCACATGCAAACCCTGTGAGATCTCCATGATGTGTGTTGTCGTCACATCACGTTTCGTACCGCCGAAAAGACACTCGAGCGTGACTTCTATATTGGACTGAACTTCGCATTGTGTTTGTCGGACGGCAATTTGAAGCATACCCGTATAACATAATATATGACCAAGGCTACGTTAGGAGGGGTACCCCCGTTTTTCACTACCGGGTTTGGGCCACTTGCCCGAGCGACCTCTGTACCTCACTGAAAATACCAAGTAGGCGATTTTTCCCTAGCGCCGCGACGATAACCATCGCACCATGACAGTTTCTTATCGCAAAAACAAAACAGCACGAGAGCTTATGACCGCAAAGGAACAAAGGAGTCACTCGCGCGAGTGACCCCTAGCCGCAAAACAAGAGCAAACAAAAGTCACCCCCCTACCGTATAGGCTTGGTCATATTTTTTAGTAATACTAGAAGCGTGAGAATAAATTTGGAAATCAGCGAATCATCTGAGTTTCGATCGTTTTAGCTACTTATACTTTGGTCGGACGGCAAACTAAATTTTAACCTAAATCAAATAAACAATAGAGAGGCGTGAGTTTAGTGTTGTCAAGCATCGCATCATCTGCGTTACAATCACCGAACTCCCCAGAAGGACCCAAAGCCCGTGCTCCGGAGAAGTTCATATATGTGCGCGCGTTTAGACGCGAACCCTATGATATTGATGCACGTACAGCAGTAGATATACCAGTCTGTCTGTTGGTTAATATATGGGGCATGCTACGATAGAGGTGCACCATTTTGTTCCTCAGGCTCCTCACTTGAGGAGCTCTAAACCTCACCCAAAAACTGATTTTTGAGTAAACTGAAGGTGCAACCCGATGAACGGTCCCATGGCTTAGGTATACCAAACAATCCTATTGCAAAACAAGCACGACATTCCGACGATTTCGGGCTAAGGAGCCCCGTCATTCAGAAACAAAAAAAAAACGAAAAGTGCTACCTCTATCGTAGCACGCGTCATATGGGGCATTGAGACGTTTCCTGCATGTATATCCGCAAGTCCTTACGTAATATTTTCAGACAAATTAATGCTACGGTAGAGGTGCACCATTTGTTTGTGAGGCTCCTCACTTGAGGAGCTCTATACTTCTCCCAAAAACTGATTTGAGGAAAACTAAAAGTGCTACCCGATGAACAAATCCCGTGGCCTAGGCAGGCAAGGAAAATTATCCGTAATAGTTTGGGGTAAGGAGCTCCGCCCTTCAGAAAACGTTTCAGCCAAAAAAAATGCTACTATTACGGAGGGACGTAGTAATCAGGACCAAATATGGTTAGTAAAAACGGTGGAATATATAGGTTTTTTGTGTACGTCGTGGGTCCTGATTACTATGGTCCTCCGTATTACCTCCTCTGTGGTAGCACGCGTCTTCGACCAGACTAACTACCTGGTGTTTGTATGCGCCCATTCGTGTTGCCTGGATTAGACGCTTGCTACTAATAGTACGATAGAGGTAGCACTGTTTGGCCAATACTGTATTTTTTGAATGACGGGGCCCCTTAAACCAAAATCGTCGGAGTGTCGTTCTCGTTTTGCAAAACGAATGTTTTGTATACTCTCGGCCATGGATTTGTTTCCATCGGGTTGCACTTTCAGTTTACTCAAAATCATTTTTTGGGTGAGGTTCGGAGCTCCTCAAGTGAGGAGCCTCAGACACGTAATGGTGCACCTCTATCGTATCGTAGCATGTGTGCGGTGCTACGATATTCATAGAGGTAGCACTTTTCGGCTTTTTTGTTTCTGAATGACGGGGCCCCTTAGCCCAAAATCGTCGGAATGCCGTTCTTGTTTTGCAAACTGAATTTCTGATATACATAGGCCATGGGTATGTTCATCGGGTTGCACTTTCGGGTTACTCAAAAGTCAGTTTATGGGCGAGGTTCAGCGCTCTTCAGGTAAGGACACCCAGAACAACAATGATATCATTCACCTCTATCGTAGCATGTGTGTTGCCTGGATTAGACGCGCGCTACGATAGAGGTAGTACTTTTTATCTGAAAGATTTTCTAAATGACGGGGCTCCTTAACCCAAAATCGTCCAAATTTCAGTACTTTTTTTTGCAACATTTTTCGTTGAATACCTGGGCCATGGGATTGTGCTTCGGGTAGCATATTTAGGCTTCCTGAAATCAGTTTTTTGGAAGAGGTATTAGAGCTCCTCATGTGGGGAGTCCGAGAAAAAAATTGGTGCACCTTTACCGTAGTAGTAGTAGCATGCCTGGATACAGCACATCATTGATACATTCGAGCCATGCCATAGCGAGAGCCCGAGTTTACGGTAGGGCCATTTTCACTACCGAAGTCAGGCAACCCAATTGCGGCCTTAAAAATTGACACTCCCGGAGTATTTTGATGGCGCAGAATATCAAGCAGTTCTTTGGCGGTGCTTGTGGTGAAGTATAGGATCACAGTACGCAACCCGTAACACGCGCGATCGGAGTATCACACACAGCTCGCAAAGATGAGTTTCGACGAAATCCTAGATCTTACAGCTGTTGTGTATTTTTAATTTTTTATAAAAAGTGGAAGCTGGCACTCGCGCGACAGACTCTGCGTCGCCGCAACACGAAACCTTGAATGAGACAGACCCCGCTGTCGCAGCTGTGGTCCAGGCTCCTCTTGGGCCGAACGTGCCCGGACTGACGGGCCGAACGTGTGCCGACTGGCGGGGTTCCTCAACCGAAGAACTACACGCATGCTACGGTAGTAGTGCACCATTTCGTTGTTGAAGGTCCTCACTTGAGGAGCTCAATACCTCTCCCAAAAACCGATTTGGGGAAAAATTAAAGTGCTAGCCGATGGACAATCTCATGACCTAGGTTATATGAACGAAAATATTTGCTTAAAATATCGTGATTCCGACGATTTTGTGTTAAGGAGCCCCGTCACTCAGAAACCTTTTTGATAAAAAGTGCCACCTCTCTATCGTAGCACGCGTGACTACTTAACACCGTTGCTGTCCAGTTTGTCTCTTACAATTGCATTCGTTATACGCCGAGACGATGGGATCGCTCCTCGTGGTGCGCGGTCATGGTTGATCAACTTCGGCTTTTGGGTAAAGACGCACATACATGCTAAGGTACACCAGGTAGGGTTGCACACAAAATCTCTAACACCTCATCCTCACATTAGGAGCTCTATATACTCGAATCTTCCTCAAAAATCCGTTTTTGAGCATGTTGTTTTCTGTATAGCCGACCGTCAATCCCATCGCTTTGGTACGTTACGAAAAAATCTTGTATAAAGTGGGCACCCCGATTTTGCAGAGCACTCCGTGACAAGCGAAAGCAAGCTCTCTTAACTACGCATTGCTCTTACCTGTAGTTGGGAGCATATAGCCTTTTTGTGTACGCGGGGCATCCAAAATTGACCACTCTTAAGTCCCGAATTCTCTTATCATGGGCGCTCTTAAATCGGGGTATACCCACCGTAAACACAAACGGGATTCCAACGACGATATTGGGCGCGTGCTACGATAGAGGTAGCATTTTTGGCTGAAACGGTTTCTGAGTGATGGGGCTCCCTAACCCAAAATCGCCGGAATTTTTTTCTTTCTCCGTCTGCAATAAGTTTCGCTCTATATACCTTAACCATGGGATTCTTCATCGGGTAGCACTTTCGTTTTTCCCAAAAAGACATTTTTTGGGAGAGGTATAGAGCTCCTCAAGTGAGAACCCTCAGAAACAAAGAGGTGCGCCGATACCGTAGCATGCGTCATTGGGTAGTCGTTCCTCGTGTGAGACCCGTGCTACGATAGAGGTAGCACTTTTGGACAAATTTGTTTCTGAATGACGGAGCTCCTTAACCCAAAATCGTCGGAATATCATTCTTGTTTTGCAATATGAATATTTTGTGTATACGTAGGCCATGGGATTGTTCATCGGGTTGCACTTTCAGTTTACCCACATTTGTTCATCGGGTTGCACTTTCAGTTTACCCACAAAATGAGATTTTGGGTGAGGTATGAAGCTCCTCAACTGGGGAGCCTCAGAAAAAAAATGGTGCAGTTTTACCGTAGCATGTGTCGTGAATTAGCCCCGCCAGTCAGAAAGGCATTGAGAGAGGCATTGGCTAAAAAGTCCTATCCCTATCCTAGCAGGGGTCTGAAGTATATACTCGCAGCTCCCCATGTTATAGGGACCTGAAAAATATATAGGCATGCCCCCTCCACCGCAGCATGCCGCATACCTGATACTACGGTGTGCTTATTTACGTTTTTTTTTAATCCTCGGGCGGATGGGGAATAATAAAGCATGCATGGCTCGAAAGGAATTACTGTACGGATGACTCGAAAGGCACAGAGACATGATGGGGATCACCTGTCGGGTAGCTTTTATTATTAATAGTCATGGTTTTATTGTTGGTAGAGCATGAACTAGGTACTCAGTTCGAGCTCTTTTCTTTACTAGACTTTCCACGTTTTTGCTGTTTTCTAATGTTGCTCTACGATTTACTTCTTGCTTCCTCTTGATTGGCAAATCTTGGTGTAGATGAGGAGTGACAAGGGTGGGGCTCCGCGTGTACTCTGCGATCCCTTTACTCGTCCTCCTCTTCTAGACTCGCACACGAGTGTCTCTCTTCCGGACTCATAGCTCCAACGTGGACGTACGAGTACATCTAAAAATAGATCCTGCGCAATTTTTATTTTCTCATGCATTCCTTCTTCTACTGTAGACTTCTTTCAGAACAATTACACTACTAATTTCTGGAAGATCCTAATCGTATGTTCCGTTTCGCATGAAACGGCTTGCCGACAATCTCATACTACGTACTGCTCTGTATTTTGTACTGCTGTGAGCAACTCTATTTGTAGAACACTCTGCAAAGCACATACTTTAACAACCCTAACAATCACAGAGACCGCCTTCTTTTTTTTCTTGTCGTCCCTTCCCCCCGGTACGTGCCTTCGTTTTTACCTCGCATAGGGATCAGCATTCTCATTGCTCGTCGATTTGCATCGAATTTCGACAACTCGCGCTCGCTCTCGCACTATCGGCCGGTTAATTTTTTTAGAAAAAGTACGAAACAGACCTCAGAAGTTACGCGGCGTACTTCTGGACCACCGGAGACGCTGTACTCGCATACCTGGTACTGCACTCTGTCCAGGTATATTAGCTACAAATGGGCTTTTGGGGTCATATTTTTCGCTTCAGGATCGTAATAAGGTTTTC
>JAYJMJ010293526.1:0-10575 GCA_036873875.1 Laminaria ephemera
TTTTGTGGTGGGATGAGCGATGCGATGGGTTCAAAAACGTTTTCGACTGACCGATTCGACTCGCAGATCCAGTCGAACCGAGGACTTTTTTCGACTGGATGTGCCAGTCGCATCCGTCAGTCGAAAAAAGCTGAGTCGAAAGAGGCTCTTTCTCGACTGTATCGACTGTATAAGAAAGCCGATTTCGACTTCATCAGTCGAAAAGGGAGTAAGTACTACACCAGTCAGAAGAACAAGCATAGAAGTAAAAACAATTCATACAGGTTACACAACCCGAGGGAAGCCACACCCAGCAAACGAAAGTGACACATGCTGCGATAGAGGTGCACCACTCTTTTTCCGAGGCTCCTGTCGCATGGGTACGTAGTCGATATGTACGATGCATCCGATTGGACGTCGCATGATAATTCCCGTGGGAAGTCTCATTGGAAATCCCATGGGAAAATCCTATGAGAAATCCCATACGAGATCATGAGGAGTACGGTATATCCCATCGGAACCGACACGGCAAGTCCAATGGAAAGTTCAATACGAACTGTGTTTCCATGGGCAGCCCCATGGGAAAGGGGTTAATCTAAGAAAAGTCTCACGCGAGGTAGCACGGGAAGTCCAATGGAAATCCCTGTTGACGACGGTACGAGGTGTACGAGATGGTAATGTAACCATCTCGGGCTTCGGAGAGACAACAGGCATGTTTCTCCCGGGGGATATTTCGTATGGACCTCGGGAGGCGCCTATTACTTTAATTTACTTTATACCTTGTCATTCTTCTGTATTCTACTCCATGTCTACATGTGCCCCCCTTGTGCTGCCACCATGAGAGCCCACTCGTGAACCCATCCCGGCCCAGCCTATCACACCAGTGAGTGTGCAAGACAAACCCGATATCCCATGGGAAGTCCCACGGGGAAAAGGCTATTCCATCTGAAGTCCACCACCTACATTCACAAAATTGAACGTAGGTGCGGACCAAGACATGGACTAACAAGTATGGACCACTACCCGATACCCTATCCGAGACTCTGGCCGTAACCCTAACCCAATCCCGGACGTGGTGTTTTGTTTATGAGACTGGTATCACTCTAGGACGCAACACCTTTTGATAAGGCCCTACCACTGGTAGGTCACAGCATATTCGTAAGTCTCGAGGATCTACAGTAGGTCACAATACAGTGGTAAGTTTCTACAGTAGAGGTCGCAAGACCTTGGCAAAATACTCCAGGTCCCAAAAAACTTGGTAAGACTCTACAGTAGGTGTAGTATGGGAATGGTGTAGCTGAACTTATACTCCATGGGACTTCTCATGGGACATCGATTTGCCATGGAAAGTACCATGAGCTGTATCGACCTACGAGACATAAAACATCCCATCGAATATCGCATGGGAAGTCCCATGGGACATGGCGACTCCCATGGAAAAGCTCATGGGACTGCCCGTCGGAGGTATCGAGCGTCCCATGGGACTTCCCATGGGCGTTGACAGACCCCATGAGACTTCCGTGGGATTCATCGCTGTGCCCATAGGAAAAGGAATGGGACTTTCCATGGCTGCTGACGGATCCATGGGATTTTCCATGGGGACATCCCATGGAGTGCCTCAAGCTCCCCATGAGAATTCCGCTCGCAACTTCCCATGGGACGTCCTATGGGCGTTAGACCTCCGAAGGCTCACGAGACTTCACGTGGAACGTGAGATGCCCTACTGCACCACCCATCGGGTACATGTTTGTACCCGTGGGACTAACCACAGGCCCCATGGGACTTCCCATGGGCATACCCATGAGGTACATCGTGCTTCCCGTATTATGCACCGAGCTTCGTATGGGACTTTGCTTGCAACCCGTTCAAGTCCTTGTCATCTCCCTTCGCAAGGTCCATGCGAAGGCCCATAGGACCCAACAGCAACTCCTATGGGAAGTCGCTCCATTCCATTCTACCTCTCATGGGAACCCGTAGGTACAGTAGTCCCATGGGACGATTTGGATATCCCATGGGACGACGGGAATCACATACCTGGTAGGACATAGGAAAGATATCCCAAGGGTAGTCCCATGGAAATTCCTATGGGAATCCATGGGACTTTCCCGTGGGAACTGATGTATCTCGTTGGATATCCCATAGGTTCTCGTGAGATACCCTACAGGATATCCCGTAGTAGTACGCGTCTTCAGTTGAAGAAATAGTGGTAGGATCGAGGTTTCTCCCATCCCGTCGCACGCAATATTGCAAAGGGTTAGCATTGATGCATTTATTTGTGCCGATGTCATACGCCGGCATCGGTGGAACGATGACTTCGGTGAGTTGAAAATAATGCCCGCGACTATCGTACGAAAGAGTGGATTGTCGTTTATTTCACTCCCGCTTCAATTTTCGCCGGGTGAGATATGGTGTCGTTCGACATTTCAGGCCCACCACGGAACTTAAAACTTAAAACTCGTCTTGTAACGGAAAACTATGTTTTGCCGCCACGCACAACCCTACATTCGCGTTATCGGCTACTGCTCAAAGTCAACGCGGAAAGTATAGACAGGAAACACCGCCATACAGAAGCGAATACTTGCGGTATCGGCTACTCATACGGGGAAAGTAACGACAGAATACGCGAGCCTATATCAGCGAACCTATTTGCAAAAAGACGGGGAGGTCTCAAATGTTTCTCTCAGCTAGGAATGATATTCCAACACGTGGCGCAAAACGTATTATACGGCAAGTCGATAATAGGCGTGTTGTCCTAACGAATCAACGCCCCGCCGCAATACGCGTTGAACATCCGTTACATACCGTATAACATGCCTTACAGCTAGAGATGGGCACCGGATAGCATTTTCGAAAAACCGAAAACCGGACAGGAGGCGTTATTCTCAAAAATAAAAACCGGTTAAACCGGTTCGTGTTTGGCAGGTATTAAAGCCTCCAAAACATAGAAAACTACGGGTGGATATTCGATTTTTCCTCGATTTGAACCTTGTGTACCCCCAAGGGCGTGCCAGGTATTTGATTATTTTCGTTACCTTAATAGGCCAACTTTCGCCCTGTCGTGTTTATATCCACGTTGTTCGTTGCTGCAGGCTCGTTTTAGTGAGGATGGGTTCCCTAAATTGAAAAAAAGCGAAATGAAACAAAAACCAGGTAACCGGTTTTTTATTTTGAAAGCTAAGTAATTGCAAACGCCTGAGGGGTTTCCAAAAACCGCGGTTAACCGGTTATTTTCCATCCGGTGCCCACCTCTACTTACAACACCCCTCATGGGATGAATTTCCAAGCTTCATTTCTCCAAAACGAGGGGGGTACACAAAACGAAAACTGTCTGTCGGATAGATCTCGTCGAGGTCTGTCCATTGATACAACGATCGTCGTTTTTACTCTTCCCAGTGTTGACAAAATCCGTTTGGAGATTCATCTGACGAAATGCTATCTTGCGTGTGTATAAGGGCCAATATTATTATTATCGAAGCAAGCTTTGTCGAAAAATTCCAAAACTTCCAAACAAAAATAACTTTTCCAAATAAATGCGAGAATATTTGGAAATTTGGAAGTTAAAGCTTTCCATGATTTTTGCACTCTGTTAAATTCCAAATTCAGACAGAACGCCTACGTATTTCGATACAAATTCCAAAACATTTCCATAATTTGGATTTTTATTGAAAATTCTTCGATAAGAATGGCCCTTATATCGTACGGTGGCTCTATTTCTGTTCAACATGTTAACTTTGACTCTAGAGCAACATAAACGGGCTGGAGTTACTGACGAAAGACGTGAAATATTCACGTTTTCTTCATGGTGGAGATTGGAGGATGGCAAGCCGAGGTCATACACGTTGTCTCAACGGAACGGGTAATCCTATTACCCCACACCGACAAGGTGTTGGATTTGGCCATGCGTAATTCATGTGGTGTTGAAATAATAGAAGTATACGGTAGACAAGGATGTAGCGCCGTTGTTAAGTCTTTGTCAGTCGTTTGTTTTCTTCGCTAGGATATGATAAAGTTTTGAACAGACGTTCCCTTTGAATAAGGACGGAACTACTACCGGTTGCGCGAGCCAGCATCAACATTTGGGTGAGGTGGCACGTTCGTTGGAAGGACTACCGAACAAAGTGCAGACGTTGGGGCTCGAAGCATCCAATCTCGCTCTTAAAGGAAACTCTGGGATGAATCCCTCGCCGCGTTCTGCTCGCAACCCTCAAGGCGTCTGAACCAACTAACTTACCCTTAGCTCGCAAGCACCTATAATCCATGGACGAAAACCACTTGCTGACGATAATCGAACCCGCGCACACATTGTTTTAGTCACATGCGCTACCCACGAGTGACTGAAGTAGCCCAACAGGTAGTTCCTTCTAACGGACGCGTGCTACGATAGAAGTATTACGGGGGACCATAGTAATCAGGACCAAATCTGATTAGTAAAATCAGTGGAATATATAGGTGTTTGTGTATATCGTAGGTCCTGATTACTATAGTCCTCCGTGATAGCACCTTTTGGTATTCTTGTTTCTAAAGGACGGCGCTCCGTAACCCCAAAATCGTCGGAATGTTGTTCTTTTATTTTTCAATCTGAAATCGTTTTTGTACACCTAAGCCATGGGTTTGTTCATCGAGTTGCACTTTCAGTTTAATCAAAAATCAGTTTTGCGGGTGGGTGGGGTTCAGAGCTCCTCAAGTGAGGAGCCTTTAGGGGGAAAAAAAGTGGTTCACACCTCTATTATCGTAGCTCGAGTCAACGGACACGGAAGGCAGGTGGCTTAGTTTAATTCTTTTGGGTCTTCGGGGGGGGGAATGTCGAACACAACTGACGATTACAGCAGCATCGATCACACCCAAAACACCCTGCTGAGGCATGCTACGGTAGAGAGGTGCAACATTTTTTTTCTGAGGACACGTGCTACGATAGAGGTGCACCAGCTAGCTTTTTTTCTGAGTCTCCCCACTTGAGGAGCTCTGTACTTCACCCACACATTGATTTTGTGTAAACTAAAAGGTCAACCCGATAAACGAACCCATGGCCTAGGTATACAACAAAATCAGATTGAAAAAACAGCAATGTCATCCCGACGATTTTGGGTTAAGGAGCCCCGTTATTCAGAAACAAAAACGCCAAAAAGGGCTACCTCTATCGTACTATTAGTAGCACGCGTCTGAGGTGCCTCGCTTGAGGAGCCCTCTGACCCTCCCATAAACCGATTTGGGGAAAAATCAAAAGTGCTACCAGCCGAACAATCCCATGGCCTAGGTACAGAACGAAAAATATAGCAAAAAAAACATGAAATCCCGACTATTTGGGGTTAAGGATCCACGTCATGCGGAAAACACTTGAGCCAAAAAGCGCTACCTCTATCGTAGCACGCGTCTGGTTCGCTGGGGCTACGGTGTGTGTCTTTACTGCACGCTCTTCCTAAACGCTTGATAGTATCGCAGTCGCCGTTTCCGTTGTCTCTAAACATGAATCTCAAAAGGACTGATAAGGTGGGTTTCATTCTGGGTGGGTCGATCACACCGTCGTAATTCTGTTGATTAGAAACTCGGAGGAATAGCATGCATCACTGCTTACTCCGTGTATCACATCATCATATTCATACCACGAGTATAAGTATCAGTTATATAGTGCAAGTACTCGTACACCGGTATGCTTCTCCGGATACAAAAACAAGCAAAGCAGCGCACATACAGGTGTTCATTACTGTTATCGTTCGTTATCATCCACACATTTTTCAAAACCCTTACCTGACGTGATTCCTTGCAGGTCGCCATCAAAGCACGGGCTTCTTGCACTATCCTCCACGACGCCTTGATGATCACCCAGTGCCTGCATCACCACCGTGTCCTTTGATCCATACTTCACGACCCCTCCTCGGGTGACATCCCAGCCCGTGTAAACGTTCCGCAAGGAGGAGACCGTCGGCCACTGATCATACGCTTTGCCGGAAGCTTTATCGACGCTGACTGGTGTTTTGTCGATATATTCGTCCTTCGACTCCGAACTATGCCAGTAACAACTGTCCCCGCCCCCCTCCCAATCTAGAAGAACAGATTTCTTCGTCGGTGGCAACAGCTGGTCGGAAACAGCGTCGGGCGACGGCGGCACCCCGGCTGCAGCAACCGCTTTGGCTAATGGCGGACTGGCGTCGGTGCTCGCGGGCCGCAGCTCGGCAGAGTCTTTCGAGATGTGGTGGTGGACATGGTGTCGAAAAGAGACTGAAGACTTCGGAGTCTTATCGGAGAATCTGACAGCGCCTTCGGCTGGTAGTGGCAGCCCGGCGACTGCTACCGGGAAATGGTCGGCGTTGGTACGTGCTTGGAGGACGGGAGCAGCGTCTCGGTCGCAGTCGCAGTCGTCGCGCGACTCGAAAGGATGCGTGCTACAACTGTCAACTCTGTCCCCCTCCGATGACACGTCCCTCGTGCACTTCGCCTCTCCCTTCCCCTGCACATTGTAACGATCGCCATCAGAATCTTCCTCCCTCGTGAACTCCGTCTCTCCCTTCTTTACCCCATAATCGTCATCAGAATATGTATCTCTCGTGTACCCTACATCTTCTCCATTCTCCACACCAAAATAGCCATCATCAGAATTTCCTTCATCTCCATCCCCCGACGGCAGCGACGCCGTCGCTTGGGTATGCCCTAGAATACAGGACACCTATCAAGAAAATATGCAACAAGAAAGGCAAGCTGAGATTTACGGCAAACTAAGAAATTCGCGCTACCACCGTCGACAGGGGTTATGCCCATGCCAGGGTTGTCTTCAGACAGCAATCATTCTCCGCACAGGTACACAAGAAATAAAAAAGTCAGCCTGTGACTTGCGTGAAAACTAGAAGTTTGGGAGCCGTTACTATACAGAAGTTAGTGATAGTACGCGCTCTTTGTCAAACAAAAAATCCAACCTGCGCCAGCATTCCTGTTTCTTATTCGGTGTCTTGTACTGTATACTAACCGCGCGCGGGGTAGCTCTGCACGCCGGTCCCAATGGTATACACACTGGTATCAACCTGGTGGGTTTTAGTAAACACGGACTTTTGCTGTACAGCAGCAATAACTCCCCCCTCCCCAGTGCATTGAAGAAGCGTAACAAAGAGCATCCGACCCAATAGCGAAATTATCGCAGCAGCAAGCAGCAGCAGCAGCAGCAGCAGCAGCAGCAGCAGCAGCAGCGGGCAGCATGTCAGTGGTAGCAGGAGCATAATAAGCCCGCCAACAAAACTGAAAAAACACCATTATTTGGGGCAGTATTGTAAATGATCATCAACCAGCTGTCACGAACACAACCCTGCCACCAACAGCACAAAAACATGGATAATACCCCAGTTCCGTACGTCACTGGAAACATACCTGGTACCGTACAACACGCAAGATAACTCCCCCCCCACGGACGAATTTTGAAGCTGATTTTCTCGACAACGGGGAAAGTGCAAACTCCGACGGATGCGTCTGTATGGACAGATCTTGACGAGCTTTTTCCAAAGCGACCGCTTTCGTTGTTTGTGCCCCCCTCGTTTTGAAGAATATGGGCTCGGAAATTATTGTTAGGGGGGCAGTTGTCACGCGTGATATGCATACGACGTACGGTGTCCCAGGTGTATACGCCACTGGGAGCATATCTAAAATCCTTACGTACGAAACTGGGAAAAAGTTGCATGTGCAGGGTTGTAGGGCGTCGGAGGAGCAAGTACGTCTGCTCCTCCTTCCTGGGGCATCGTCGTACACGTTACTGCGGACGGTCGCTAATGTCACAACCTGGGGTAACACCAGTCCTGTTGCTATTGCACCGCGTACACAACATACGAGTACCTCGTACACATCGGCTTTTCCGTACGGTCGCTTTTATTACGGCTGGGGATCGTACCTGT
The DNA here is from genome assembly GCA_036873875.1 of Laminaria ephemera. NCBI lineage: Eukaryota > Phaeophyceae > Laminariales > Laminariaceae > Laminaria > Laminaria ephemera. The sequence goes on from JAYJMJ010293526.1 coordinate 7,851, forward strand.
CCTGATACTGCACCTACCTCGTACGATTGATGTGGTTGCGTGTGCCCCCCTCGTTTTGGAGTGTAAGGGCTTGGAAGTTATTAATAGTGTCAGGGGGGTATGGCGGGGGGGTTACCACATTTGTATCCCAGTGGTTTGAACATATATCCCAAATCCTGGCGTCACTGGTAAAAGGTTCACAATAATATTGCATGACAATGATGCAGGGCTATAGGGGTATCGGAGAAGCGAGTACGTCTGCTCCTCCCCTGCTCCTCCCTCTGGGGCATCACCCTACGCGTTTCTACGGTCGCTAATTTCACGGCATCGGATAACGCCAGTCGTGTCACTACTGCGTCGTGTGGAACACACAGCACAACATATACGTCTGTGCTTCTCCATTGGGCATGGTCGTTTCGGTCGCCAAGTCTGCGGCCTGGGATCTCGCACCTGTGCTGGGCTTATTGCACCACATGCAGCAGGTTGCAACCGATAGGGAGGTTGCAGGAATCTGATCGGCACAGAGGATTTGATCGCCCTCGGCGGCCTGCTGCTCGCAGGGGCACTGCTACAGTTCTCGCGCATTGCTCCTCCAGTGTCCTGCTGCGGCTTCGTGCGTGTTGTGGTGGAGCTGCTGTCGCTCATAGCTCCTCGTGTGTGCTGCTGCTTCGTGCGTCGAGTGCGTTTGAGCTGTTGGTCCGTGTCGGCGTACAATCGTGGTCTCCCGACCTACGTAGAGTGCCGGTATGTGCCAGGCAACAATACCGGCAGTATATCGGACACTGGCACTAGTGGGTATACTATAGTACCGATACTGTTACTAGCATATAGACGGTTCCGGTCGTGTCAAGCGACTTCACCGGCATTATACCGGAAATAGGCATTATTCAACCGGCACTATAGGGAACCCCCCCTGTATGTGCCATCATTCGGCAAACTTGAAATTACAAATGCTTGGGAAACATGGTTGGTCTCGCAGAACAAATTGTTCCGCATATCGCACGGCATCATTGTTCTACGTTTCAGAAACATACCTGGGTGATAACGACCCTGTACATATGTACAAGGCTGTGTGCTGGCTGGGGCTGAGGCGAGGGTTAGCGTTAGAGTTAGGGGTTGGGTTGAGTTGGGTCTATGATACGCCCGTACCTTGATCCCACTACGTAGGAAGTGGTGCTTCCTAGCAGAACCTCTGCAAAATGTGCGTAAACAGCGAACAGCCCGACCCCTGGAAGTTCCTGCCGGACAGAGGGTTACACCCGTACGCACACGTTCTTACACAATAAGCGGTACACGTTACACGTACGTCCGGCCTGGCAGGCTGTTGTGCTGCCGCTCCTTTCTGTTGCGCCGGGCTGCGCTGATGATGAATGCTGTGTTGATTGTTGTGGCTAGACCTTGTCTCCTTCCCGCGTTGGTTAACATCCCTTGTCAGATCCATTATGTAGAAGAAGCGTACATCCATGGCCCATGGATAGATATTAATAGTAGGTTCAGATCGTGGAATCTGTACAACAACAATAACATAGTTTTGGACTGCCAATCACAAGGCAGTATGTAGGAGGGCATCATGATCACTGCACTGAACTAGTAGTATTTGTATAGATGGACCAAGGTCTCCACGCATGCACTACGCAACCCTCTGACAGGGGCTGGTTGTTGCAAGGGACTTCTACCTGTCTGTGCTGCAGTGCACCAGGCACGCAGTACTACTGCAACAACAACTAAATAACTGGTATCCCCGGGATGCCTGCTCGCAATCCTACTACTGTAGACAGAACACACAAACACCAACCGAAGTACTCGCAGCACTTACTTCTTGCACGGAAAGACACAACAAGGGCGGTCGGTCGTGGTTATGACTTTCTTTGGGGGCGAACAGGGGACCTATTATTGCAGCCATCCGGCAGGTAGGTGTAGTAACTCGGGTCTACTATTAATACCACTTTCTCGGCTACTGGGACATACCACCTGTAGAAAATCCTCCTGACTTTCTTGGAACTATTCCCGCGTCAACCAACGGCAGTATCAAACCTGGTACCTTCGTAGAGTGGAGTCGTACATAGATGCCACAAGTCCTACAATTTTAGCAGACAGCACTCGGCATTGTCCGAGAAATAGCTGGGATTTTTCCTGGGAGCCGTAATCATTTCTGCTTGTGATCTCCGAAACTCGATCTATTATTTTACTTCCTCCGATCAGCTGCTGGCAGTTTGAACCCACACAGCCATTCTACCATCGCACTTGTATAGGAATGCCATTGGTACCTTGTTCCTCGTTGAGTTTGTGGTGGGACTCTGCTACTACTGCTGCTGCTGGTGCTACCACTCCTTCCTGTCTGCGATGTGGTGAGTGGAACAACAGAGCTATATACGCGCGCCCATGGCAGCCAGCAAGCAAGTACCCATCGTCGGAAAATGTCAACCCGATCAAACGTGTCGTCGAAAATGTCAAACCTATCAAACGTGTGCGATGCATCCATTTTTCGCCTGATTGATTGATGTTTCTGTGTGAATTCGTACGACCAACTGCTACCCGTATGTACCCTGGTGCGAGTTACTCGTACCAGGGTACCCAGATGTCGCTTCGGCTCACAGCAGCCAGCATATACCGGCACCCATCGCTCAGAAACGCCGAAGCTATATCAGAATTGGGATGCGACAATAATATAGTTTCCGTGCACAGTTTGACACTACTGTTGACCCTGGTGCTAACTAGTACTAAGGGGAGTCGCTGACCTATATCC
>JAYJMJ010293551.1:0-10573 GCA_036873875.1 Laminaria ephemera
CGCTAGTCTACTCAGCGCGGGGGGAAATACCAGACGAGACCTCCTGCCCGGCGCAGGAGGCCTCATCCAATCCAATAGTTACATTAAATGATCCACGGTAGAGAGACAGAATACCACAGAAAAACTCAATACCCTAATCCAGGCAATTTTCACAAATCCGTTCATAAAAGTTCCAAACATTACAAAAATACCACACACGTATAAATTGTCAGTTTACTCCAACACCGATGCTTATATTTTTACTTGGATTATCAGCTTGTCTTTCCCGCTTAACTCCATTCCCCTCAATGACCTCGACAAGCCGTGGGCTTAGGTGTCCTCCCTCCTCTCCCCCGGTACGTGCTTCAGTTTTCATCTTGCATAGCGTGCAGCAATGTCCAAATTTTGTATACACGTGTTTCATATCATGTTTTTGCCAACTCACGCTCTCGCGCTTTTTGATAGTCAATGGTTACAGAAGACAAAGTCCTTCGAGCACGAGTACGCAATCGGGGGGATTTGAACCAGCGACAATTCCTCAATTACGGACAATATTAACGTACTAGTATACAGGGGACGCCCGCTGAGAATGCATAAAGCAACAATGAAACTCTGATTTGCTTATTCCGTCATCAACAATAATTATTATAAAAAACCAAAACATCACCAATGCAACCAATGCTCCACATACTCCACAGCTCGGTCGGTGGGTATGATGTTGCTGCCTCAAAGATATTGTCCTTCGGATTGCGTTATCTACCTTCACTCCTCCGCATTTGCTTGGGTTGTTTTGGATTATCGTTACGCGCGCTGGTCTGCTGCTCGATGTTCGATGACTTGGTCGGCTACATACTGTGCTTTGCTTCCTACTTTGTTTCCTCCTACGGAAAAAGTCGGGAACCGAGAAAGAGTCATCCTGGCCACGTCTGCGTATTATGTTGCAGCACCAGCGTTCATGAAACCCACGCACTGGCGGAAGGACTCATCTCCTCCACAGGGGTTGCGTCGGTCATCAGGACGAGGCTGTGTCGTCTGGAGCTGACACGATACGTTAAGATGTAATGAAAATGAGAAGTCAACATCGGCGGAGTGGGAGATAGCAAATCTCTTCACCAAACTCCTAATTTGGCACCAACATCCTCAATATGTTCCGGAACTCCTGAATACAAATGATAATGATCTTACCCATGTCGGACGATTAGTACAAGAAATCCAGCAATCCAACACCCACTGTGGTATTGGTGTGTGTAGTAAGTCCCTCAACGTCCACATTGGTCCATTACCCCAATCTTGGCCAAACCTTGTTTTTATATTTTTGTAAACAATTAAAAACTACACAACAGCTGTGAGATGCAAGATTTCGTCGAAACTCATCTTGGCAAGCTGTGTGTGATACTCCGATCGCGCGTGTTACGGGTTGTGTATGTCCTCATGAATGATATAGGTCGGTAAATCCTCTTAGTACTAATTAGCACAAGGGTCAACAGCAGTGTGATACGAAGACGTCGGTCTTAACCAAGCTGTGCACGGAAACTATAAACTTTTTAGAGGGGGACAAAACCTGACTTATAGCGTTCCATTCAACAGCCTCAACTGGTGCCTATCTCCTGAAAGAACATCTTGCCTGCACAATGTCTGGTCTGTACCCTAAAAAAATAATGAAGAATAGCACCTCTAACCTCAATCAACAATTTTTTCTTCGGTCAACATCAGTCACAAAGTGCTTTTTATTCAAGAACAAAGTCATCCGTCACCTCTTCAGCATCGACTACTATGGCCTCGGGCGAGGGTTTTTCCTCCATGCCAGACTGGCATCGCGGCGGCTCCTGTTCTAGGGCATGCCAACCATGGATATGGCAGATGTCGCCCGCTATGGACTGACTACCTATCGGTGAGGGGGAGATCGAGCAAACAATAACCTAAGAACATTGGGTCGTTTACTGTGTTTGTATCAATCATCGTTGCTCGTGTTCAATGTGTCAATAAAGACACACCAAGTGTAGTCCGATAATGTTTTATATCACCTTGACGTATTCATCTCAAACGCCAAACGTCCCAGCGTAAGACGAGAACAGCAAACAGGAAGCCTTCTTGCTCGGCAACACTTGCATGACAACCGGTTATGAAATACATCTGGAAATATAATGCCTGTATTCCCCACACGTTTCCCCGCACCGTTACATACACTTGTTTGTTTTTCGCGCATGTAAAGCATAGCCACAAATTTTGTCCGTGGCCACACAGGGCAGGCTCTGTTGACTGTGTAGAGCAAACATACCTTATATAAATAATCTTAAATGGACCACATAGCTGAAGCACATCATGCGTCAACAACGAATGTGCAATCAAGCTCCAGCGTACGTAGAATTGCCATATCTACCCATTACGACTCGCCTTGCTATAGAACCCGATAGGCCCACTTATATAATAGATCACATCTGTATAAGCAAGTCAGACGAGGCGTCAGAAAGTTGTAAGTATGGTTGTACATATCACGCTGGAACACAAACACTAGCCAGTACACAGACGTGGCGTACCGAACAAACCCAAATGAAATAATTAATACACGTGACGACCACGACGGCCCGTCCCATTCTGTAGTCTCTTGGGCACGTCTTCACCCCGCACGGCTCCAACCCTCCCTCCTCCGAATTGGAGTCAATGGTTCGTGACGCGTTACGAACCGTCGCGCGTCGGCCTGTCACTCTGCTCGTGACACCGTCAAGCCGATTCCACTAAGTAAGGAGCCAAGTCCCCTTCTCCGACATCGACCGACGGAAACATTCTGCCTTCCTTCTGTCCTGGCTCGAGCCGGCGCAATAACTGGAAATTTGAACGCCTTCAGGTCTTTCTCAAGGCGCCACATTCAATAATTTCTTTATCGCCCCGAAACGTCATATACCCAACCAGCTCCCTAAACATCACCCTCCTCCGTGCGCGTTCCCCTCCCATACAGGCGACGAAACTCGCTTACGGTATTCAACAACCGTGCAACGTCGACCTCGGTATTCTAGCAGTCCATATCGACAGGCGGGTCTATGCAGTATAATTTACGGTCTTCGCCTAACCAAAACCTGTATTAGTCAGCCTTGTTCGAAACCACGTGACGTACCCGTATATTTGCGTCTCCTCTACGTTGACATTCAGAATCTGCGCATCCAGTGGCAGTCGCACAACTGCTCCATCACCAACTTGAATTCTGCATCGCCGCTAGCATGACCGGAACAAGATTAGGTGCAACATGCAATCGCCACAAAGATATCTGTCTTCGTTGTTAGCTTTGCCCAATAAACAGATAGTGCGCTAACAACAAACAGCAGTCCCAAGCTCATATGAAAACCAAACATGGATGCAGATGTGAAAAGGAGCTGAAACATAACGTTAGCCGTTTTGAACGGTAGCCATTTGTGGGAGAGTGCGAACTTTCGCAATGACGTACTGGCGACGGCTTACGGAAACGATGAGGTCCCAACGTATTGAGCTTTCACTTATGGGAGTATACAAATCTGATATGCTTCAAAGCGCGGGGCGTTCGGTATATCTTAATCTTCTTGATGTTTCTCCATAAAACATCTAGAACTCCGACCGCTTACCTTCGATATCGATGTCGTCATCCTCGCCTGTCGCCTCCCCGTTTGGTTAACCTAACGGTCATACATGTGCCGAACAGGTACGCCGGACCGGTAATTCCAACAGCCTGACCGGTTCCTTCGTTCTACATAACGTCTTCACCAAAATAGCGGTTTGAATCAGCACCGCCACTACCATGAAAACGTTTGCCGCAATGAGAACCACAGAAAAGGTCAAGAGGGCACGACCCGTATCATTCCCGACCTCAGCCTTCATGAGAAAAGCAACGTACATGCTACCCACCACAACGCCGTTCCCCCAACGGTAAAGAGCCATGTCTACTCCCCTATTAAAGGGAGACAAAACATCCGAAATAATGACAAATACCATCGCACATAAAAGAGCGATAGATACATTTGCCATGCTGTTGGAAGGAACGAAAGCTGCTGTGATACTCAAGGCTACACGACGTGTGCACTCTACAACTTCGTAGTAGTATCGAGATGGCTTGTACGCGGTCCATATACCGTGAATTGGCTTCAAGTGCACCATTGACTCCCGATCGTACTTGACAAGGTCACGCCGGTGCGAAACTATCAACCACGTGAAAGCAGCAGATATACCAACAGGGTAGATAAGCACCATAGTGAACGCATAAACCTCGTACCAAGCGTGGCGAGAGGTCAAGCAAGTAATGCTGTAGTCCGCGCGAAGGTAGATCGCTCCATCATCTAGAGCTTCGCAACCGAACGTTTGAAAAATTCTATGAGATACCGGCGAGTATACAAAGAAGGCGACATAGAGTACAGCAGCTTGGTGTTTGTGCTGCACCTCGCGAATTGCCGATTCGGACCCACTGTTTCTCTTCCTTCCGAGGAAGTAGGTCCCCGCCAGAAAGACGAGCACCAGAAAAGGCACGATCGTGGCGAACAAACGACGGTCGTAAAAGTTGTTGTTGACTAAACACGAGTACGAGAAGACGACGTCCAACTCCAGGTTGACTGGGTTGAGCTTGGAGATGAAGTTCGTGTACAGCTCAGGGTATACGTCTCCTGCAATGGCGTCAAACTGGCGCGAAGGCGTCGGTGGTGAAGAGGATAATGTGCGGTGCAGAACATGGGCAGTCGAAGGACGAACTATGGCCATAACGGAATGTAACAAGCCACCTCAACCACGCACTCGCAGCGTTAGCCACAGCGCTAACCAGTTCGCAAGGGATGCAACCATCATAGCCGGTCTTTGTACAATTTGACGGCATGCACTTTTGTTCTCGATACACAAACCCTTGTTACGGAGATAGCACCCTTACACATTGTTGATCGCAATGACCGTCGCATAGAAGTTCGTGAACACGGTCAACATATTGGTTTTGTTGTGGCGGCATTTTCACCCTAACTGTCTTGAACGCTTCCAGGCGTCTCGTTTCATACATGCGTGGTTGCAAGCACCGTGGCATCAGAACTCTGTTCTGCGTACAGTAGGAACGTGAACGGCTGTACATGTGTGTCATTGATTTCCGTTGTCTAGAGATTTCGCCACAATGGCGGTGATTCATCTATCCTCACCATAGAAATGTTTTTCGACATCAGCGCGTGGTACGATATTTGAAGCAGGTTTCCGCCAACACATTTATGATTGACGGTGGACTTCAATTAGAGTTAAGAACTCCAAAACGTCTCATAAATGATTGCAATATCATTCGTTGCACAACTAAGCCATCATACACTTTTCGTGGTTTCATTTGCAGAGTTTTGTCACGATCATAAAGGTGTTTAAATATGGATCTCCTCCAAATTTGACCATCACAAAGCTAGGGTGCACCTCAATCAGAGCACGCGTCGAACGCAATGACAGAAGAGGTTCTTCTGGTCTCCAAACTCTGAAGTCCGGTTGTCCTATTACGATATATTGTTTTTTATTCTCTAGGCTATCGAGATACAAGGCTGGACGGATGTCCAAGTTTTTTTCTACTTACTCATTTTCTAACAATGTTCTACTGATGTAGGTATGTAGAGTGCAAGCTAAGACCGGCATACCTGCGAAATGATCTGCCAGACGGTCACCACAATTTTGATTGCCGTGAGTGGAAGCGTTTTCACCAGGGACGCTCGGCAAGACCAGCACTTCTGCTTCCACGAACGTTGAGCTATCTCAATGTTCTCGTCGGCCCCGTCGAGCACCACACTACAGAGGTTATGCACGACAAGAGCGGCGAAGAGTAACATGGCTATTCCCAAGGCCGCCAGAAGCCCAACAGCCGATCTCGTGACACCCCCGGAGCATTCATGGCATTTGTAGCTAATCCCTGGCGCAAACCCTTCAGCACAAACTGCACAGTCTGCAACGCCGGTTGGAGAAAGGAAGAAGGCGGGTAGGCGGCGTGTTTGGAAGCATTGTCATGTGTGTCCGTTGACCAAGCGAACGCGGCACAGTTGGCACGTGAAAGTAGATACTGGGTTTGTAGTTAGAACCATAGTTTATCAAAAATTGGATTGTGGCTCGACGAAAACGCAGAACAAACTGCCATGAGAAGCCCTATGTATCTACTGTACCAATATCTTCAGCACTGCAGGGCCCAACTACGACTGTCCGACTCCACGGCAGCACCTCCAATGCACAGCCAGAAAATTGATTTACAAGCTAGAAGTGATTCCTCACATGGCCCCGTGTAGCCAACTGCGCAGTATTTGTCTGCGTCGCTTCCGCCACAGCAGGCATTCTGATGGAAGCACTTCCGAACGTCGTGGCTCTGGTTCGAGGTACGAAAGAATCCTCGCTTAATGTTTAGAGTCGCCACGGTTGTCCCACTCGTAGGGGCAACAGCGCCAAGGGGTGGCACTTCACACACGGGGATGCCATCAATTCGAACCTCTTCGCTGTCGTTCGCGCCATCGCGACCACCTAAACATCGAGAACATACTTCGTCCAAGCACCAGCTGCAGAAATTAGACTGATTTGAATGAAGCAACCCGGGGACAGAATGGGAAGAACCGGTGTGTAAACGAATAAAAAGTCGAACTGAAACACGGCGATATCAACAGACCACACGCAAAATGGTACTTTCCAACCCCATCTAAGACACGTTCGAGAAACGCTAGACAGTAAACACTCTACCCAGCTTCATACCGTTTTATGATGTGGAAGCAGCGGAGAGAAAGCTGAACAAAATGCCCTCACTCGTACGGATAGCAATACTCATCAATCCGCTTGCAGGTCACTTGTGCAAACAATATGTTTAATCGCGGGAAATGGTTAGAAGTCAAACTTATATACGGACGTTGTGCTCTTCCAACAAGGAAACCGTTGACACAAACGAGGGTCGATACGATGCATACTGCTCCGCATTTGGCCCAACGTCGCATGTCATAGTTTTTGACAAACCTATCCCTTACCTCATTCTTTTTTATATAGCCGTACTCTCCGGCACGGCAGCAGTACGTGTTTTCGGAGAAAGTAACGTTAGATAGCTCTTCCAGATACCCAACACTCATAATGGCGGGGCCTTCAACGCCAACCTCGTTTTCTACAAAACGGCTGTTGAGCACACGCAGCGATCCCGTGTGGAATATCGCCCCTCCCGAGGTATCTGGAAACTCGTTGAAGGCAGACAAAGACAGGGGGGAATTCGCACGTTAGGACGGGATGCCGTCTGTGCAACCAAAAATGAATTGGCCAGGATGCTGTCTGTGCCACCCCATTAATATTGTTCGTCACCTCCATTTTCGTTTGACCAGCTATCGAATAGTGAACACGATATCGACGCGTTATGAAAGTCAAACGTCCTATTTGTATAAGTAACAACAGCCGGCGCGGCAGTAGTTGCATTGGCCGCTGAAAATCACGCTTACGGGGGTATGTGCATGCGTCATAATAAGCGACATCTACACTGGTAATAGCTTAAGCGCTGTACTCCGTCACCCAGGTACGTAGCTGCAGTCTTGAAAGGCATACAACATCTGTAGCATGGCCTCTTATACGGCCCGATTAACCACGTCCCACTATCGTGCATAGCCTCAGTACACATTCGCTGGACGTTCTGGGCGACCCACCTGCAGAATTTTTTATGAAGGCGGACGCCTCGAAGGTGTCAACCTCCGAACCTGTGTAAAGGTAAGCGGCGCCCCCGTCCTCGGCATTGTTGCCTTCGAAAACACACTCGCTTAAAAGCGTTTGCTTGTCTTTTTCTCCTAAGATGTACAGGGCGCCGCCGAGCGATGCTTCATTTGATTTGAACATTGCACCGCTGACTTCAAGTTTATCAGCCTTAACCATATCGATTGCCCCTCCGAGGCTACCGGCGTGATTGTCGATGAACGCTATGCCCCAGGTATCAGTGTAGCCGCCGCCCGATCTCGAGTATAGCCCGCCTGCGATAACTTACGACCGACGTGTGCAAGCGTCAGTTAGAGCCCGTTTAAAGAAACAATGGCAATTTTCGTACAAGAGCAGAGTGATTGCATGTTGTTCAGATCGAACCAATTATACGCAAATCCGTCGCCAACGGGGCAGCGATTCATCGTACCCGTACGACTGGTTGAAGACTATTGTAAGGGTGGTGGTGTCCTCAAACCCCGACAACAAGTTGTGACTATGAGAGCGGCGGTGCAGCTTTAAACCATCCCCGTCAAACGTTGTCTTCCAAGTACCGGAGTTAGTGGCAACGAGTGCTAGACGTTGGCTGTAGACAGTGCTTCCGTTGTTCCAACCCTTCGCATAGCGTTGAATTCAGGAAAGGCTCAGTTGAATAACCCCTCCCCGATCGCGCTTGCAATGAGAGTTGGAGCAACGTGACCTTTGTTAGAACTGTCAATGTTGTTGCCAAATGGCGGCAATGCATTACGTCTGTTGGCGATCAAGGTGTAAGTTGGGCTCGAGGTCGGCCGCTGTGTAAAGAACACTTACTACTGTACTCTTTCTCCAGCTCTTCTGCCGAGCGACCACTGGATTAATTTTTACCGGCTCACGGTTGTGACCAACACCAAGAACGCATCTAGCTCGAACTTGTCGTGCAGAAAAATAGGCATTGTGTACGGGGAAGTGTACTTCGTATTTGCTCTATTTTGTCACTAGTATGTGCAACGTATACACTGGTGACGGGTACGGAACCGTGTCGTTTGCATTATGAAAGTTTACACATACTGGTATTCGACTCGGCACGGCGGCGAAGCGTCTAGACCTTCGCCTGAGTTCGATGATAGCATCATTAATTGAAGGTAGGAAATGCGCGAGATGAAACTCCACCCCAATCAGCCGCACCACGACAGCTTCACCAGTGACACAGACAAATTTCATTCTCTCGTTACAAGCATTATATTCAATGTCTCCATAAGACAATATCTACCCGCCGGTGGTCAAGTGGTTAACTTCGAATATTACTTAGGTGGTGGTGAGGGTTTCGAAAATCAGTATGGAGATTTATATTTCTAGATACACGAACTGCCGACAGCGCTTAATAACGTGGGTAAGAACAATTTGACGCTAGTCGAAGGGGGAAGAAAATGCTGAATTCTTCTCGCGATAAAATTTTGAGGCGCGTACATTAGTGGGGACGGTAGAGACGAGCCTGGTTAATGACTCCGGATCTGAGTAAAAGCTGAAGAGAGAGCAGGAGAAAGAAAAGTAGGAAGATAACAAATGGGATGAACAAAGAAGAAATACGAATTTCTTTGGACTATTGCGCTATGCGCACAACAGGGATTTGCTACGGCTGGAAAACGTGCACTCTTATATCATACAAACAAAATGCTCCAAGTAAACATTTTATACCAAATATATTTGGGTCGAAAATATACAACCTATATCACTGTCTCACTCCGTAGATAATATCCTGTTTTTGCCTAGATGGTGGCCGTGTGCACGTTGGACAGAGGCGACTTAGTGACGCAAGGGTTGAAGACGACGATGGCGTCAACACAACGGAATTAATTTAAATATATAAGGGTATACCTGGTATCTATTTGGCTTTGTTCGTTTCATATTTTTAAGTTTTCTTATCCTTTTGGCGTCTTTTAACCCAGGCGAAGGCGAATAAGATATTTTCAGGATGGCTGGCATTTATCGGGCTTCACACTCACGCCGTGCATTGCGCGAACATAGATACAAGTTGAGTATGCAAAATAAGTTCAACATAGAAACAGAAACAGTATTGTTTTCGAGCTTAATATCCTTTGAGTTCACTGCTCGCCAAAGGTGGAATCCCTCTTGTTTCTCGATAACTTGTTTTGGTGTTCAACGGTGGGGGGAAGACCTTTATCAGGAGTCGTGTGCTTGTGAAAGCTTGGTTACGTCGGCTTCGTGGCTCGGAATTGTATAAACGGTATTTCAGGGAATCGTGTTTGGGTGCGAATATAGCAACGGTTCGGTAACTCGTTTTGGTGGGCATGTGGCTTACGGTGGAGATGTGTGTTGGTGGAAGTTTGAAGTCGCGATGGGGACTTCGATTGCTTTGGAGAGAAGACAGTGCTGGGAGTGGAGTCGGGTGATGATGAAACGTTTAGTGGCTGTGCTTTAGTGTATCTGGGGTTTGCGACAGTTGAAGGATTTCGTAAAGGGGCGGGCAGCAGTAGGACGGGAAAGGATAAGAACAAGCAGAACAGAGGCACACAGCCGAACAGCAGTGCATCACCCAAGAACATAAACAAAGCAAACAAGCAGTGTTGTTGTACAGTGGTAATAAAGTGATACGTAGCAGCAAGCACCCAGTTGTACAAGGTAGTAGTTGCTACAAGCACTTTAGGCCTTAACGACGCACCACCCACCACAATTCCGGACAAACGACGCGGCCCCCCGCCCACAGCAGCTTTGTTATCGTACAATAAAGAAGGAAAACTTGGCAGCAATATGGCAGTCGCTCAAGTTAGCAGATGCTGGAAGCACTTTAAGCCTTCAAGGCACGCAACCCACAACCCTTCCAAACAATGGACGCGGGCCCCGGCCTCTCCACAAATCCAACCCCCCCCCCCCCCCCCCCCCCCCCCCCCCCCCCCCCCCCCCCCCCCCCCCCCCCCCCCCCCCCCCCCCCCCC
>JAYJMJ010293562.1:0-10573 GCA_036873875.1 Laminaria ephemera
GCTATAGTATAATAGTAAAAGCCTATTCTAGTCCACTAGCACGCAGTGAATACAACCTCAATCTAAGTAAACGTCGAATTAGTAGTATGCGTAATTATTACCGAACCTACCGAGGCGGTATTATGGCAAAATATGTAGATTCAGGTGCCATTAACTTCGAGATGATTTCTTATGGAGAAGATAAAGCACCCAAAGACGTAAGTGATAATCCAAGAGATCGAAAAAATTCTGTCTTTAGCCCAACTGCTTCCAGAGAAAGAAGGGTTGTCATCTTAGGGGTTGAGAAAAAAGCACCTGATAGTAGCCCGACTCGTACAGAGTTGTCTACCGATGCAAATTAAATAGTAAGCTCATAGCAAGTGCAATGTTGAAGAATAAATTTTGAATGGACATTTGTTAAAACAAACAATATTTTCATCTTTTCGAAGTCCACTACCTTCAAAATTCATTCATTCACAATCAAAAATGAGGATTTTACATTAAATACCCACAAATAAGCACCAATCAAAAATTAAACAATAGAGGCAAGGCAAGTAAACAATATAATAATTCCACGAAAGCAAGGAAAAGGGAGTGATGAGTGATGAGTGATGAGTGATGAGTGTCAGACATTGACTTAGACGTTGACCATTCGACGTTATATTACATCTAGTAGTCAACGTCGGAGTCAACGTCTGACACTCATAACTCATCACTCATCACTTTTAATTCATCACTCATAACTTCATTTTTTGCCTGCGCAATTGTATCCAAAAAATGACTACTGCCCTCTTGCGAAAACTACTGCTTGGAGTCCTCTTTTTCTATGTATCTATCGCCCACATTCAAGCGACCCATATTATTGGTGGAGAGCTAAATTATGCCTGCCTCGGAGATAATCAATACGAAATATCTTTAACCGTTTATAGAGATTGTTATTTGGGAGAAGCCCTAATGGATGATACTGCTTATGTGGCAGTATATGACCAGTTGGGGATGTTGGTACAAACAGTTCCTATCTTATTAGGAGAGGTAGATACCGTCTTACAAGCAGATGAGTGTTTGCTTGCGCCACCAGATATCTGTGTAGAGACGACTATTTATAAGGATATTATAGAATTAATGCCTCGTATAGGAGGCTACCATATTGCCTATCAAAGATGTTGTCGGAATGCGACCATCCTAAACATAGTAGACCCTTTGAATACAGGAGCTACTTATGATATTATTCTCACAGAAGAAGCAATGGCTGTCTGTAATGCCAGCCCACAAATAAAGGCTTGGCCGCCTACCTTTATTTGTGCCAATCGACCTTTACAGTTTGACCATTCCGCTTTCGATAGAGAAAGTGATTCTTTAGTTTATAAATTATGTACGCCATTTACGGGAGGGATTTCTATGGTTAACCCACGTCCTAGACCTGCTTATCCTCCACCTTATGAAAAAATTATTTGGAATATACCTACTTATAATTTAAATAATTTACTAGGTGGTACATCCCTTGAAATTGATGCTGCAACGGGTGTATTAACTGGCACTCCTAACACTATTGGGCAATTTGTAGTAGGCGTTTGTGTGGAAGAATATAGGAATGGACAATTAATTTCTGAAACAAGGAGAGATTTTCAATACAATGTTATTCCTTGTCAAGATGTTACCGCTGATTTTAATATTCCTGACAGTCAATGTGATGATCTTACCGTAAGCCCTGAGAATATAAGTCTAGGTGCTACTACTTATCAATGGAAGTTTATGGCAGGAGATCAATTGCTTGCTACTTCCTCTGAAATTACGCCAAGCTACACTTTCCCAGATACAGGTAGCTACAGCATTCGATTAGTTGTAGATAAAAATAGCCCTTGTATAGATTCTATAGAGAGACAAATCAATCTTATTCCCAATTCTTTAGAAGTAGATTTTAGTAATGAGCTAATTGGTTGTCAAGATAGTTTAATTCTACAATTAAATGATGCGAGTAGTAGTGATAATGGACTGCCTATTGAATGGGAGTGGACCGTAATTGGTACAAAAGATAGTTTTGTCACTACTGAATCATCGCCGAGATTTAATATCAGAAATAATCAAACCTTTAATATACAGTTACAGGCAACTACCGATAATGGGTGTACAAGTACTAACCAAAAGAGAGTGGAGGTTTTTGTGTCTACAGGTGCTTCTGCACTTGCCCCGTTGGATACACTTGTCGTTTGCCAACAAGAAGTGATTGAATTAAATCCTAATTTTGATCCGAATTTATCCTATGATTGGAGTCCCAAAGAAGGACTTAGTGATCCAAATGCCTCTAACCCTACCATAACAGCAACCGCTACTACTACCTATAAGGTAGCTATTAGTGATACTAATCGAGGTTGTTTTTTTGAGCGCAGTATTTTTGTCAATGTCCTTCCTTTAAATACAGACTTTGATTTTGATATTACTTATTTGTCTTGTTCAGAAGACCTAACAATAACGATAGATCCTCTTGTATCAGGAACTCCTCAGGAACTAATATGGACATTAAATGATGGCAATAGTACTTCTACTAATGAAAAAAATCCTACTTTTTCGATTAATCCTGCTACCGCAGCAACTATTACAGGTAAAGTAATAGATCAGCAAGGTTGTAGTGTGGAAATAACAAAAGCCATTGATACCCAATTATTAGCAACCATTAGTTTACCAGATACCGTCAAAATTTGTCAAGGAGAAGCGGTTCAACTCAATCCTGCCCCAAATCTGCCTGCTTATCAATATCAATGGCTACCATTAGGTGCTATCAATAATGCTAGTCTAGCCAATCCAGTGGTAAATCCTATGCAAACAACTACTTACACACTACGATACCAAGATACCACCAGAGAGTGTTTCATTGAAAAAGAGGTCGTAGTAGAAGTTTTGCCTATCCTTCAAGATTTTAAAGTAGACTTCTCTTATAAATGTGATGGTAGAACGGTCATCTTCACACCTAATCAAGTAGGAACTATAGAATGGGATTTTGGAGATAACTCTTCTAAGCAAATTACTACTAATGCTTCCAGCATTACCTATACTTACGCTCAAGCAGGTGACTATATATTACAAATCACTACGGACAACGAAGTAAGCTGTTCTAATGTCCTTACCTTACCTGTATCTTTATTAGAAAGAAATGTAGTAGTAGATGTTGATTGGAGCACCGAAAATTGTACAGATACAGGCATTGAGTTAATAGTAGAAGATTTATCAAAAATCGTCCATGGAAATATTACAAATTGGACTTGGGAATTAAGTAATGGACTAACTTCCGATCAACCAGAAGCCTCTTTTTTAATAACTAATAATGATCCTATAGACATTAAATTATCTATCACTGGTGATAACGATCCTAGTTGTACCACTTCGCTAAAGCTTAGTATTCCGCCATTGTTAATTGAATCTAATCTTCCTGATTCTCTACTTACTTGTAGGGGTATTCCTATAGAATTAAACCCCGCTTATCAAGAAAGTTATGACTATAAATGGTATCCACTAACAGGACTAATTAATGCTACAACGCCCAATCCAACTGCAATAATCGTTAAATCCGAGATATACTCCGTAGATATAACCAACGATTATGGTTGTAAAGTAGCGCAAGAGTTGCCAATAATTGTTCCACCGAAAATTGATATACAAACCATCGCAAATATCAGTATTTGTGACCCTAATCAAACGACTTCCTTAAGTGCTTTTAGTGAACAAATCATCCATGATATAAAATGGCTAGATCAAGGTGGCGAAGTATTGGGGAGAGATACAGCAATAGAACTACCAATTATTGAAGCATCTACTAACGTCCGCGTCCGCATGGAAGATGCTTTTGGTTGTCAAGAAGAAAAAACGATTGCTATTAACTATCAACCAATAATTGCAGCTACTTCGGACACGCTCTTTGCTTGTTATAAAACGGATCTTTTTTTGAATGAAGACTATAATAATACCTACCAATATAGTTGGTCTCCCGCTATTTTATTAACAGATGCAACAGCGGCCAATCCACTCGTTAATCTAGAATACGCCACTAAATTTCTGGTAACGATTACGAATGAAACGGACTGTGCAATAAAACGAGAAGTAGTCGTACAAGTCGCACCTGAAATAATAGTAGAAAATACAGAAGATTTTACTACCTGTGATCAAGAGTTAGCAAGTGAGATTTTTGCTTATAGCGATCAAGCTATGCAGCAATGGTGGCTAAATACAGTAGGTGATACCCTTGGGTATGGTGCAGAACTTCCTTTTATTGTCGAACAAACTACACAAATTACGGCAGCATTACAAGATCAATTTGGGTGCATCGAACAAAGAACCATCGCTATTCAATATGAGCCAATTGAAGTAGAATATGAGGCTAACCAGCAATTGTGCAAAGAGGATTCCTTACGATTATTTGTAGAAAATCTAAACCCATCGCAGTCCTTGCAATTTGATTGGTCACCACTTCCTTCTATTATTGAAGGGAGTGATGGAAATAGGCCACTCCTAAATCCTTCAATGTCTACTACTTATGAATTCATGGCTACCAACCAACTAGGCTGTACTACGCAAGGGGCGATCGCTGTAGAAGTGCTAGAGGAATTACCTATGGTAAACATCAATACAACCAGTAACACGATTATCGCTGGAACATCCGTAGAGTTATTAGCTACTCAAAATGCCAATTATACGTATAGTTGGACTCCTGCTAATTCGCTTAATGACTCATCTATTCCTAACCCCATTGCTATGCCCACAGAAAATACAAGGTATCAAGTAATGGCAACTGATGAAAACGGCTGTACCAATACTGCTGAGATAGAAATACAGGTACAAACAGCGCTGTGTGAAGCCCCTTATATATTCTTACCAAGTGGATTTACCCCTAATGGGGATGGCGAAAATGATGTGCTGTTCGTTAGAGGAGAGATCATCAAAGAACTACAATTCATTATATATGATCGTTGGGGAGATAAATTATTTGAAACAACCAACCAAGCTATTGGTTGGGATGGTACGAATAAAGGTCGCCGACTTCCATCAGGTGTTTTTGGGTACTATTTATATGCCGGTTGTTTCAATGGAGGAGAATATTATAAACAAGGGAATGTTACGCTAGTTAGGTAAGTTATGAGTGATGAGTGATGAGTGATGAGTGATGAGTTTTAGACGTTGACTTAGATGTTGACTACTAGACGCAATTGAGCGTTGAATGGTCAACATCTAAGTCAACGTCTAAAACTCCTCACTCCTCACTTATAGACGTTGACCATTCAACGCTCAATTGCATCTAGTAGTCAACGTCTAAAACTCATCACTTATAACTCATAACTCATCACTCATTTTCCAAATATTTTTTCAATAATTGATGAAAATGATGTACACCTGTTTCCCTAGTAGCAGAAAATCGTCCATCTTGATAAAATCTAGAGCGTAGCCCTTTTTGCACTCCTTCCACGACCCACTCATCTTCTTTTTCCACCTTATCTCCAATTTTATCTCCTCGCATTTGATTCCATTTCTTGCGATCTTTGATATAATATAAAAACTCTACTTTAGTGAAATCGGGTGTTAAGGGTCGGACAATATTAAGCTGCACGCCCCATGGATAAAAATTGAGCATAAAATTGGGGAATATCCAATAGTAATAGGCGGTTATATCTTTGCCATAATCAATATGATCTTCAGGCAAATCAAAAGTCATTGTCCCTTTATCAGAGTAGCCTACTTGCAGCACCCAATGATCTTTGCAAATCGTCTCATATTTTCCATAATCCAGCATTTTATTCAAACCTAAATGCACAAATGGAATATGAAAACCTTCCAAATAATTATCACAATATAAGGCCCAATGTGCATGGACATTGTAGGTTTTAGAATATTCAGGTGCAAATTCAAATTCATCCAGATTCAAAAAGCCTGTACGGGTGGTTAATTCTTCCACTATTTCTGAAAAATCGAATTGTGGCTCTAAACTAGAAAATAAAAATCGCTCCCAATTATGTAGTGGCACTTGATGTAAATGCTCACAAGGGCGAGGGAAATCTTTGACTTCTTTGAACTCTGGCATGTATTCAAACTGCCCAGCTAGATTGAAACGTATGCCATGATAAGAACAAGTTAGTTTTTTATTTAAACTAGGTTGATGAGCTAACAAAAAACCTCTGTGCGTACAGACATTAGATAAACACCGAATTTGATCGTCTTGATTGGTAAGTAATAGTGGCTCTTCCAGATAATTTTCTAATAGAAAAAACGGGTAGGTATTGACCGCTACATTAAATATTTCTTGTGTATCTCCTACATAATTCCAGCTACGAGCAAAAATATGTTCTTTCATTTTTTCCCATATGACGGGGTCTGTATAGAAATCTGCAGGAAGTGTGGAAGAATAGGCAATGTCTTTGGTTACTTTATCCATTTCGTGTTGTTAAATTGGTTAGGATATTTTGCCAAAGGTATAAAATAAATCCAAGTTTAACTTTAAAAATTATTTACTAATGGATAATTGAAAGGTAAGGAAAATGGTAAGAATAAAAGTCCGTTGTGATAAATGAGAAACTTGCCCTTGCCCGCCTCGCTATTGTGCTTATCTGTGGGATTTGGAGGCGGGTAAGGCAATGAATAAAATGGATTCTACGTTAATTTCTTTTGGATATTTTCAATTGATTATTTAAACTCAGTAACGATAAAAGAAGCGGTCCAAATGTGGAACTTATTCTTTTATCGTTACTCAGGTACTAAAAAAACCTCCAATGCTGAGTTAAAGGAACAATGATTAAATTGTTGAAAGAATGGAGCATCGGAGTATTCTTATATAATCGTAGTAGTATTCTTATTCTTATAATTATTTAGGAGTATTTATTTTTATAATAAAAAGGACGGTAAGGAATGCTCATTTTTTGAGGTATGCTTTGGATATTGAGGTGATTCTCAATTCCTATAGCTATAACTTGCATTTCTCTGTGCTTAATATTTAAGTCAATAAGAAATATAGTTTAAGACTATAAGGAAGGAACCACCTCATCCAAAAGTTTCAACATAACTACCAAGTCTATTCCAATTTGCTATGGAAAACTGGTTTTTTTATCGTTGAAGTGTTTTGTAGCCTTAAATATTACTTCTCTTGATGCAGTAAAATCGTTGGAGGGTGAATATTTTTTAAGTGATAGATACGAGAAAACTTGTCTCTTTTTCTTACTATTCTTCTCCATTTAATTACTTAAAGTGGAAACTTATAGCAAGAAAAATTGACAATAGATAAAGTGTACTTCTCGAACTTATTAACCTAATTTCTTTCTCTACTACTTACAAGTGCAATTTACAAGGATTGGCAATTTAAATTAGCGTAGATTCTATTTTTAGACAGATTTTGGCTTTAAGAGGTAAGAATTTCCCTTTTTTTGGTAAGCGTTAAAATAAAGGGATTAAACACGAACAGCAGCTTGTCGCATAGTCTCTGCTTTTGATACTCCTAGATAGCGATCAATCAAATAATGAGCTAAATAAATGATAGGCGTTAACAATAATGCAACAAGGAATTTATAGGAATAATTCACTGTTCCCACCGCCATAAACTGACTAATAGACCATTGAGGAGGGCCTAACACAAAGGCAATATATAAGACCACAAAACTATCCACAAATTGAGAAACCACTGTAGAACCAGTAGCTCGAAGCCAAACTCTACGGTCTTTTGTCAAGCGGCGTAATTTATCAAATACAAGCGCATCAATGACTTGGCCTAATAAAAAAGCAATAATAGATCCTACAATAATCCAAGCACCTTGTCCAAAAATGGCGGCAAAAGCGGCTTGTGCATTGGGTACACCTTGGGCTTGGTAGCTCTCTATCCAGAAATCAGCAGGAGCTAAATGGATCACCGCAAGAATGAGTAGGAACGCAAAGGAAATCATAGCTACCCCTATGTAAGACAATAAGTGAACACCTCTTTTACCATAATATTCATTGATAATATCTGTCATCACAAACACAATTGGCCACGGTAATACGCCTGCAGATAACATCAAAGAACCTTGATGTCCAAATAAATTCCAATTAAGAGGTTCTATTCCTACCGTTTCTTCGAACGCAAAAATCTTAACACCAATAAATTCAGCAATGATGGCATTCGTGATAAAAAACGCAGCTAGAAAAATAAATAAACGAACGCTTTTATCTTCTAATAGGGTAGGGGTGGACATGATTTTTGTAAATTTGAAAGGTAGTAGCTAGTGATTAGTTGATTGATTATTAATTATTTTCCAGACCTTGCTGAACACGTTTAATTGGCTAATAATTAATAATCAATAAACTAATTCACTTTGATTTTCTATATTTTTTAGGTAGTAAATTAGACTTCCCTTTTTTGGAAGATAATTCCCCTTTTCGATTAGTCTTTGCTCCTCCATCATTGATTTTACAACCTGATTTAGGACTACAAGAAATAAAAGTAGTTCCAGAAAAAGTTAGTAGGGAAACAAAAAAGAATAAAGGAAGTTTTTTTAGAAAGCTTTTTTTTAGTGGCATTGTTTGTATTTTTTATACTGTTTAATGTGTAAACGTCTTGTAAGAATAATTAATCAACTAACCACTAATTATTTGCCAGATCGTCTACCTTTTTTCGAAGGGTTTCTTTAGACACTTGTTTATCAAAATAATCAACCGCATCTTGTTCACTTTGGAATAAAAAGCTGCCGCCCAGTAAAAGGAGAACGTTACCGTTTTTTAAATTCGTATAGACTTCCTCAGAAATTCCTGTAAAATAAAATAAAATCCCTTCTTTTTTAAACTGCTCTAACAATTCTCTTAGTAAATGAGTGGCACTAGAGTCAAAATGAGGGATACAATCGGCATTAAAAATAATTAATTTTATGGTAGATTTCTTTCGGTCAACTTCTTTTTGAAGCTGTTCTTTAAAGTAGTTAGTATTGGCAAAAAACAAAGGCGCATCTGGGCGAATCAATAAAATATCTTTTCGGATAATTAAATCTTTTACAACTTTTACATCCTTATAATGAGGCGTATCCGGGATGCGCCCTAGAATAGTGATGTGTGGTCGAGTCGTTTGATACAAGACCATTAGCAGAGAAGCAAAAATACCAATCAAAATGCCTTGTTCAATGCCTATAAATAAGGTAGCTAAAAAAGTCATCAAGAGCATAAAGAAATCCATGCGATCACTCTTCCAAAGAAAGCGAGCCTCTTTTATATCAATCAAACGTAGTACTGCCACTATAATAATAGCGGCCAAAATGCTAGTCGGTAAATAATAAAAAAGAGGGGTTAAAAACAAAAGTGTAAAGCCAACAACAAGGACTGCCACTAAACTGGCTATGCCCGATTTTGCACCAAAATCATCATTCACAGCAGTTCTAGAAACACTACCTGCCGTTGGAAAGGCTTGAAAAAGAGCACCTACCATATTAGCAATACCCAAAGCTCTTAATTCTTGATTGGGGCTTAATTCATAATCTTTATGCCTAGCTTGCATCACTTTGGCAATAGCAATTGATTCCAAAATACTAATCAAAGCAATGGTTAAAACACTAGGTAATAATTTTGGAATCACTGCCCAATCCACTGTTGGTAAAGTAAAACTGGGTAATCCTTGCGGTATCTCTCCAACAATGCGGACAGTTGGCAAAGAAGGATGATAATAATATAAAAATATAATACTTAAAAATAAGACAACTAATGGGCTAGGAAGTGTCTTTTTTATTTTTTTTAATAGTAAAATGATACTCATACCTGCCAAGCCGATCCCTAAAGTAGGGAAATCTATTTGATGAATATTTTGGTAAAAACCTTTAAGAATGGATACAACATTGTCCGTTGGACCATCATAAGAAATCCCCGTTAGATTTTTTAATTGGCTACAAATAATAACAATAGAAGCCGCAGAGATAAAACCACTAAGGACTGGATGTGACAAAAAATTAATAAAAAAGCCTAATCGAAATACGCCAAATAGTAATTGCAAGCAGCCCGCCAAAAAAGAAAGCAAAATGACTAAGCCTATATATTCTGCTGTACCTGGTACTGCTAATTCACTGATACCCGAAGCGACTAATAGACAGACCATTGCAGTGGGCCCCACTACTAATTGTCGAGAAGTACCTAACAATACATAAATGAGCAGTGGCACTAAGGTTGCATATAAGCCATAAATAGGTGGCAACCCAGCTAACATCCCATAAGCCATGCCTTGTGGAATGACCATCACACCAACAGTTAGCCCTGCTAATAAGTCAGAGGAGCGATATTTTTTAGGATAGTTTGGTAACCATTCGGTAATAGGAATGTATTGTTTGTAGTTCATTGGGTGCAAAGGTATATTGAAACGATTTAGGAGGGCTTAGTTTTTAATAAATATTTCTTTATACCTCGTTCTTAATGTTGACTAGTGGTACGTAAACTAAATTCGTGATACCTTTCATTACCGTCCCTACCTCCACGTCCTATTTGTCGTTCTGGAAGAACCCGTATCGTCCCTACCTCTACGTCCTGTTTGTCCTTCTGGAAGAAACGGTACAGATTCTTCCAGAATGACAAGTAGGATGTGGAGGTAGAAACGGTACAGATTCTTCCAGAATGACAA
>JAYJMJ010293590.1:0-26831 GCA_036873875.1 Laminaria ephemera
TAAATTTTTCAAATTGATGGTTGTCAACGTCTTGTAAGAATAATTAATAATCAATCAATTAATCAACTAACCACTAGCTTTATTCTTCCTTCGATACCAACGTTCCTAAATCCAAAACCAAATCAATCGTATCTACTACGCCATTATTTTCTATTCTTAAATGAAGTACCCATTCCTCTGCTGCTGTAAACTTTGCTCTTCCTATGATGTACTTGCCTTCGCTGCAAAGTGCAAATATAGGCGCATAATAAGATAATTGGATGCTTGGGTCTCGTTTTAAATAGCCTTCTAATTCAATGTTGGCGTAGTTAACATCTATTCCATCTGCGGTCTCTATTTTAAGAAACCAATGGTGGCGTTTATGCAGGCGTATTTCTTTGATGGGAAAAACTTTTACCCGAAATAATTGCTTATCGGTTGCGGTGAAGGCAGCGGCAGGTATTTTTTTTTCATGTGCTAAGGTGAGTTCCGTTTTGGGAGCTGGTGGAACAAGCGACTTTTGGGATTGGGCTTGTAGTAGAATGTAGGTACTTAGTAATCCAACAATTAGTAGTAAGCGATTCATAAGTGGTAATATCTATCTATGGTTAAAAGAAGGCTTTCAAGCTTGAATTTTAGTCAATAAATGTGGAAAATAGGTTTTAGAGGGAGTGATTTGAAGTTGTTTTTTATTAAAAAAATAAATTCAAATCACTCCCTCTAAAGACACTACTGAAGCTCCTAGATTAAGTAACTAGTGGAACAAAGACGAAGTTCGTGACACCTTTTAAATTTTTCAAATTGATGGTTGTCAACGTCTTGTAAGAATAATTAATAATCAATCAATTAATCAACTAACCACTAGTACTCCTTCATTATCATCACTTTCTGAACAAGTTCTCGTTGTCCTTCAGGTCGCAAGAATAAAAGATAAGAACCATTCTCTAATGCCTCTAATCGCAACTGCTCTTTATCCAAATGATCTGCCTCAAACTGACCATATACCAGCACCTTACCACTTAAATTAGCAACTAAATAATTAATTTTAGTAGCCTTATAATCCGATAAATCTAAATATAAAGTCCCTTTAGATGGATTCGGAAATAGGGGAACAGGCGTTTGAATTTCATCAAAATAAATGGTTTCAAAAGGAATGGTTTCTGCCGTGCCATCTGCGTATCGAACAATAATTTGATAATGATTGTCTCCATGTTGAGGTTTATCGTGGATGAATTGGTAGTCTTCCATATCGCTGCTTTCTTTAGCACTAAGAATGTCTAGTACCTCGAAATCTTCCTCCCCTTCAGCATATTCTACCACATATTCGACCGGCTCTTTATCTTGACCAGAAGCCCAAGTAACTTTTACTTGACGATCAGGCATAGCGACTACCCTCAATCTTTCTTCTACTACTACTTCTTCTTTGATAGACCTAGATTGTCCGATTCGGATAAGCTTCCATTTTTGATTGGTGCTATTTCTATTGAAAGAATAAAGGTGAACGTTGGTATTAATCCTCCCGTTATCTCTATCTAAGCCCCTACTGGTACAATGGGAGGGTTGAAAATGAAAATTAGCTCCATTTTTACTAATAATCCAGCGTTGGTGAGCATCCCTAGCCCTTGTCCAAGTAGCTACGTTTTCACGATTGCCACATCTGGCAAACGGCACTTCTAAATATCGTCTTGTTCCTACATTTTGAACGGTGTATATATTATCGTTGAGGTGTTTAATGTTCCATTGTTGGTCATTGAAATTGCCAGGATTGAACATACGTGCGTTATTTTTATCCCAAGTTGGTGCAATTAATCGCTGTGCATTGGCAGTTGATTCTATATGATAGCGACCATCTGCTATTATTTGCCCTCCTGTAGTAGGTGGAGTAGTGGGTGGATTGGCTGTACCTACACTTAGTATTTTCCATTTTTGATTATTACTATTCGTATTATAGGGCCAAAGGTGGGTGTTGGCATTAGTGCCTCCGCCATCTCTATCCAATCCTCTACTGGTGCAGTGGACAGGTCTTAGATCAAAGGAAGAACCATTTTTGCTAATCACCCAACGTTGGTGATCGGAACCAGCACCAGTCCAAGAGGCAACATTTGATCTATTGGCACATCTTCCAAAAGGCACTTCTAAGTATCGTTGGGTGGCTTTATTTCTTAAGGTATAAACATTATTGCCGAGATGATTAATGGTCCATTGTTGGACAGCAGCAGTATTACGGTTGCCCATTCTTGCATTATAGCTATCCGCAGCAGGCGCAATTAATCGCTGGGTATTACTGACAGACTCTAAATGATACGTTCCATTTGCAATAATTTGACTTCCTGTTGGCGGTGGATTGTTAGAAGCTGCTCCTACTTGAATCATTTTAGCAACACTCGGCACGCCTGCATTATTGAAGGCAAATAACATATAATAGCCCGGAGGTGCAAGGTTTCTATTGGGCATCCTAACGCTATAGTTATTACCGCCAGTATTACTAGTCCTTAGAGGGATTCTTCTTTGTTCATTATTCGTAGAATGGGTGGCAGAACTAGATCGAACCAATACAAAGGATCGGATACCACCTACATTGGTTTTTACGTTAATGTTTGCGCCATAGCCAGCTTGACCAGGGGCCGTAGTGATCCTAGGACGACTCGCTAAAGTATTTCCATTGTAAAGATAAGGTGGAGAATAAATTTCGGCATCTGGATGATTGACATCACACCTGCCACAAAGACCGCCACCACCGACAAAGACTCTAGCATCTGGTAATAAAATAGACACACTGTGATAAGTGCGTGCTACTTTCATCGCTGCAGCATCTCTCCATTTTCTGGTATATGGATTAAAAATTTCTGCAACAAGGAAGGCGTTTTCATCTGTGAAAATTTTACTGGTTGATAAACCACCAGAAACAAAAATTTCTCCATTCGGCAGTACAACAGAGTTGACCATTGATCGACCTCGTTTCATATCGGGTACTCTAGAGACATTGACATTCGTTCGATTAATATCAATGATATAAGATTTTTTAGATCCTGCATCCCCCTTATCATACGATTTTGCCCCGCCTGTTTTAAAGACTTTACCAATATCATACATAACCGTATTACCATTCATCGCATAATCATCATCGCCTCTTGTGCCAGCATTTTGTACGCTTCCTCTTCCTTCTAAGGTCAACCAGTGCATATTCTTGCCAGGTCCCGCATGAAAAATTTTTCCGTTGGGTGCTGCCCAAAACCAAGCATGGTTATCATCTCGATAAACCCCACCTGGGTCATTCGCCCCTCTCCTAACAGTTGCGTCTGCTGTGATGCCGGGGTATTGCACCCAACCTGATTGTGGTGTCCACACCTCTGCATTTTTATTGCCTCGACCACCACTCCAAGAACCACCTAAGGTTAAGACCGCTCCATTACTCATTGTGACATTGGAGTTATATCCACGAGGCGTATTAAGATCATTGGAGGATGTCCAGCGATTAGTTTTAGGATTATAAATACTAGTCTTGTTAGCATTTTGTCCACCTGCCACTAATATGCGTCCATCCGATAAATTAGCGATGCCGGGGCAAAACATATCATGTCCGGTGTTGCTCACTACGGTTGTAGTAGATCGGTTTGTGCGTGGATCAAAGATAGCCGTGTATGTTTTATTACCACCGCCCCCAAAATTAGCTTTATCTTTGGCAGACCACATCAACAGTTTACCATTTGGTAAGTTGGCTGCTGCTACGGGGATAATATCGGTATTAAAAGGCCCTGCCCATTTCCCATTTCTATCATTTTGTGAGAAGCCAGAAAAGCAAAGTAGTAGCATCAATAAGCCACTTGAAAACCATCGTAATTGATTTTTCATAGTTCAATAGTTGTGTTTTTATTAATATTATTTTTGAGTTGTTATCAACTGAAAAACAATACTTGAAAAGTAGATAGGACTATCGGTCTACGGTAGATGGTGGACGGTCGAGACGCAACCGACTAGAAATCAATCAAGTACAATTGATTCATTTTCAATCACCTACAACGTTAGACGGGTAGCCGGAGATAGATAGATGATCGGTAAGCACTTTTGACTTGTTCTTAGTTTATCAGTCCTACAGCCTTGTAGTCCAGAGTACGCTTACTCTGTGACTAGACTAAGGGTTGATAGACTGTAAAATTGTTAAATCTACAAGAGTGTTGAAAGTTCACGATCATCTGACTTAGATGGGAAATACGGGGGAACACAGGGGGAATTTTTTCGACGAGAAGGTGTGCTTAATACGAATGGAGATAGTAAAAATAGTAAATAAATTTGTAACTGAAAAGTTCAATACAGTGTGCATTAAACAAATTAACTTTTGGTAGCCCTAGTTTTTGAAGTTCTCTGCAAGTCTCTGATAAACTTTTGTAGAAAGCTCAGAACCTCGGTCCCGTCCAAAACAGACGGGATAGATTGGAGGGATGTTTTTAGAAGGAGCAATTTTATTTTGTTTTTTTAAAGGAAAAAACGACAAGTTTATCGACTAGGTAACACTCCTACATAGATGCAAATGCAGCAAAGCCACGTATACTTTGCGTCCTTTGCTTCTTTGCGTCCTTTGCGTGAAAAAAGTGTAACCTACTTTTGCGCTTTGGATAAACTTGCCGAAAAAACAAAATAAAATTGCTCCCGCTAAAGGACTATTTCCCCTCCCGTTCGTTAACGGGATTGCCCGAACCACAAGCTTGAAAACGTAAATAACGATTAGTGCGGCAAAATTAAGTATACATTTTTTGATGGTTGATTTTTTTTTGATATTTTGATTGCCAACATCCTGTAAACTATCAAACAATTTAAACAAAAATGAAGATAGGAATCGCTCAAATACAACCAGTAAAAGGACAAATAGCAGATAACATAGCTTTACATCAAAAAGCCATTGCTCTTGCCGTCTTACATAACGTACAGGCCATTTTCTTTTCAGAATTGTCCATTACAGGATATGAACCTGCATTAGCAAATGCATTGAAAATCGAACCATCTGATAAACGGTTTGATGTATTTCAGGAAATAAGTGATGCCGCCTCTATAATGATCGGTATTGGCGCACCTACCCAATTCGGAAAGCAGGTACGAATTAGTATGCTGTTATTCCAACCAAAGCAAGGAAGACAGGTCTATTCAAAGCAGTTATTACATGAGGATGAGTTGCCTTATTTTGTAAATGGCAATACGCAATTGCTACTTTCGTTTAAGGAAATGACAATAGCGCCTGCCATCTGTTATGAAAGTTTACAAAGACAGCATCTAGAAAATGCGCTTGCAAAAGGAGCGACTCTATATGTAGCGAGTGTGGCAAAATCTCAAAAAGGAATTGATAAGGCGACTACTTATTTTCCTGCCATCGCCAAAGAAAAAGGAATCCCTATTTTGATGTCCAACAGTATTGGTTATTGCGATAATTTTGAGAGTGCTGGACAAAGTGCTGTTTGGAATAAGGAAGGTGAAATCATTGGACAATTATCTAGTAAGGAAGCTGCGGTTTTAATTTATGATACGTTAGCAGATACTGCTTTTACTATTAAAATTCCTCAAATAGCGAAATAATGGAATCCATACCAGATAAGAATATTTTTATGATGTGTCCTTCCTTAAATCGGGAGGCACTATCAGCCTTGCCAGCAGGGTACACGGTGAGAACTTGTAGGGTAGCGGAACTGCCAATTTGGAAAGCCATGCCTTTTGACACGCCCGAAGAAGCTGTAGAATATGAGTCCTTTATGACAGAGTTCTTTGAAACTACTTATGGAGGACAAGAGGACTTGTTTTTTGCAAATACCTTATTTGTATGTAATCCAGTCAACGAACCAATCGCCACTTGTTTATTGTGGAAAGCTTATCAGGAATTCAATACGATTCATTGGTTAAAAGTAGTAAAGGGCTATGAGGGTTTGGGTATTGGGAGGGCTTTGCTATCCCTATTGCTGAAAGATTTATCTAAAGCGGACTATCCGATCTATTTGCATACGCAGCCAGGCAGCTACCGAGCCATTAAATTATATGCTGATTTTGGATTTCATCTTTTGTTGGATGCGTATATTGGTGGCAGAGTGAATGATTTAGCAGAATGTTTGCCGATATTGGAACAGTATATGCCAACGGAGGCGTTCCAGCGATTGATTATTAGTAAGGCACCTACCTATTTTCTGGATAGATTGAAAGAAGTGGAGACGATTGAATTTTGAGGCTATCTTATATTCAGGAACTTATTCTTTCGTTGTTACTAACAACGAAAATTGCTTGACGAATTAAATAAAAAATGTAGGTTCTTTAACCATTACCATTGAATTTAACTTTAACTTTAACTTAGCTTTGAGAACTTCGTGAGAGAGGAGTGAGAGGGAGCAAAAGTTCTTAAAGCCAGTAGGTTTTAAGAACTTTTGCTCCCTCTCACTCCTCTCTCACGAAGTTCTCAAAACAAACGAACAGTTCCACGGTATTTGTTAAAGAATCAAAATGTATAGACTATTTATTGTATTCCTCCTCCTCTTTGCGCTTTCCTGTACGTCTGAAAAAACAAATGGAAACTACAAAATTGTTTACAAGAATGACAAAGAAGGCAACACACTGATTGGCAGCAAGGCAGCATTAATCAAGCATATACGAGGAGGGGCGGATCTGAAAATTGGCTGGGGATCGAAGGGCAAAAACCATACCATTGAGCATTTATCCGAACCTATTTGGATTGCTATATTGGACGAATCAGAAGTGATTGCCCATTTAGATGGTCAAGTATTGTCAAAGACAGATTGGGATAATTTAAGTGCTACTTATGCAGATAGCACCTTGTTACAGCAGGAATGGAGAGTTGTCATTACTACTAAAGGGGAATTTGATGCCGTTTGGTATGATCGAAAAGAGAACGAAGTCGTGAAAAGAAGGTCTCAAAATCATATGATTACTTGGTTTGCTAAAGGTAGTATTATAGAGCATGTTCCTTTGTTTTTTAATGGTATAGAATGATGAGAGCGATTAACCGTTGTCCTTCAATTATCCGTTGTATAACTGTCAACATCCTATTTGATTTCCTCTAATTTTTTACACACTCATTAAAACTCCTCCAATAACGAAATAATGGAATCCATACCAGATAAGAATATTTTTCTCTACCGTACACTTTTTAGAACAGAGAAGCGAGAGCAGGGAATAGAGAGGAAATCCGTTAAAATGAAAACGATTTTCCTTCGATTGGAAACGAAAACTGTCTCTATTCTCGCTTCTCTGCTCTCTTTTCTAAAAAGTGTACGGTGGAGAGGAATATTTTTATTTAATCGAGAGAATTGTAAAGTTGATCCAACTCTTTATGATTATCTAAGAATTTATACCATAATTGAAGAGAAAACTCAAACTGAATAGATTAATTACTAAATTCAATCAAAAAACATGAAGAACAGTCTCCATTCACAAGGAATTCAAGAACAATTAGAGAAATTGAGAAAAGAAGAAAAATTAGAATTATCTAGTCTTAAGACTTATAAAGTGATTGAGAAATGCAAAAAAATTTTTATTATCAAGCTAAAATATTATAGACTTAGATCTGAACTTTTAAACAATTCTTACTCTCAAAATCAAATTAAGATTGAAATTTAAAGGAAGAGAAACACCGCTTCTAACAAAGCAGCATCGTAAAATATTCTCAGAATATAAGTTTTTTTATAATAATACGTATATTTATGTTAATTTTTGCAGCAGGAAATTAATAGTTAATAAAAATGAAAAAAATACTTTGCCTTGTTCAAAAGCACCTATTCACTAACTCAGAGATCAAAAAGATAGAGACAGGATTTAGAGCTATTTATAGAGCTAATTATAGTCAAGAGCAGGTAAACGTTCTTTGGATAATCATACCAAAAGGATATGCTTATTCCGAAAGAAAACCATCAAATGCGACGGTAATTATGGTGGAGGTAGAGGAAGAGATAATAGAAGCAAAGAGAGTAGAATTGATGAATTTATTCTCCCAATTCTTACTGAAGAATTATAGCATATCGCCACTTGATTCCATGATTACGGTTGCCAACTCTTCTTTTGTGGATGCCTTTTTTGATGCCCAGAAAAAAAGAATTCATCCAATGTATCGCCCATGGATTACCCTGAAAATGGTGTTTACTGCACTAACATCAAAATTAATGAATGGCTATTTTCGATTGAGGGTTAAGTACTGAGAACATGTCAAATCATTCAAAACTATTCCTTATGCCCGTTTACAACCTTACTTCCAACAAGAAAATTTCAGACACCAATAAACAAAAACTAGCTAATTTATTTACGGATGCCCATTGTAGTATTATGATTGCACCTGAACAATTTGTTCACGTCTTATTCTCTGATGGCATTCCACTTACCGGCAATAAAAGTTTGTACATACATGCAAATGTTAGAAAGGGTAGGGAGCAACATAAAATAAAGAAACTGTGCGAAACGCTTACGATAGAATGCGCTACTATACTCGAGGTGAAAGAAGATAAAATTCAAATTAATCTATTAGAAATTAATGCTAACTGGGCGATGGAGGGCGGCTATGTTATGCCGAACCCCGGTGAAGAAGAGGAGTGGATGGAAAAGGTGACTAAAGCATTAGCAGCACAAGAAAGTTCCGTAAGTTCTCAATAACCCGATGTCTTAAGAGTAGCGCAAGCATCAATATTCTAAGTCCAGCAAAAAGTCAAAAGCAACGATACAAGAAGATTGCATCTTCGTTTTATATACTACGCGTCTTTGACGCAAGCGTAATGACAGGAGTTTAAAGATCAAAGGAATACCATACAAAAACGACTGAATAGCCCAATGTGGTTGGTTGAGTCGTTTTTTGTTAGCGGTCATTAGGGAAGTTTTTGGTTTTGGGGGAAGGCCGTTGTGGTGGTGCTTAAGTTTGCGTCAAAGACGCATAGTATATAAAACGAAGATGCAATCTTCTTGTATCGTTGTATTTGGTTTTTTCGTAGACTTAAGAGATCGGAATAGAATCAAAATCAGGGAAAAGTTGACTTCGTAAAGAACTACAAGCTAAAAACAGATTCCTTCAATTAAATAGAATTGACAAACAATATTCAGAGAATTAAATAAATAAAATAAGTTATGGATACATTTTTAACAAAAGCAATCAAAAAGAATCCTAAACCTTATACTATTATAGGACTTTTAGGTGGACTTATCTTGGGATACTTTGCTTTATCCGAAATTCCATATGGACTGCTAGTAGGATTTTTTGGAGGTGTCTTATTTGCGATAGGTATGGCTGGAATCCCATATTGGAATTATAAACAACCTAACAAGTAAACAATAAAAATAAAATGAAACAGACACTCACGTTAATTCTAATTCTAATGAGTGAAACCTGTATAGAAACAACGGCCAAAACGTTCATAGCTGTTATGCGCAGCTACGTCGTTTAGTCAGACTGGTTAGCAGCAAGTAAAAAAAAAGAAGCAAAATGATAACGAACTCCACCCTTCACTATGCGATAATTCGGAAAATAATCGAAAAAGGATTTGCACCAAGTATGGAAGACCTCGTTGAAATTTTACAAGTCGATAAAGAAGAAATTGTAAAAGGCTTGTATCAATTGCAAGCATATCATGGAGTGGTACTTCATCCCAATGAACCGAAAATTTGGGTGATCCATCCGTTTTCATTAGCTCCGACAAACTTTTATGTACAATCAGAAAAAGGAGAATGGTGGGGAAATTGTGCTTGGTGTTCACTCGGTATTGCTGCCTTGCTCAAGGAGGACGTAAAAATTACCACGACAATAGGAGCACAAACCAAACAAATCGAAATTAACATACTCAACGGCGAAATCCAAGAAAAAAATTACAAGATACATTTTCCGATACCCATGAAAAATGCTTGGGATAATGTGATTTATACTTGTAGTAATATGTTGGTTTTTGAAAATGAGCGGCAAGTTGACAAATGGACAAAAAAACATAACATTCCTAAAGGCGACATTCAACCAATCGAAAATATTTGGAATTTTTCGAAGAAATGGTACGGAAATCATTTGAATCCTGAATGGACAAAATGGACGATTGAAGAAGCAAAACAGCTATTCCGAGAATTTAAGCTGAATGACAAGATTTGGAAACTTGATGATTCGAAAGAGCGGTTTTAAAAGACATCAGAACTAATGAGATAGAACATGCTGGAAGTTAGCAAGGAGCAAGGACTGTAATTAGAGTCTGTCCGTAAAGTCGCTTGGCAGTACCTTGGCCTTTAGGTTGAGGATGTTTAAAACTGAAAATTGGTTATCTGCCCTCCTCAGCCTAAAGGCCAAGGTACTTTATGGACAGACTCTAATTAATCTAATCGAAATAAATGAAACTAAATTTGTGTTTCGTTTATTTCGTTTGTATATTGGAGTAAAATAATAAAATTATGGCTTCCTCTATTCAAAAAATCACAAAATCAGATCAAAAGATTGCTTTATCCTCAATCGCATTATTGTCAAAAAGTGAAGCGAAAGCAACTAAGAATAAATCAAATGTTGTAAAGCTAAAAATTCAAGGTTCTGATGAATTGGTATCTATTCCTCTAAAAGCCCTTAAATTGCTTACAGCAATTCTTAGCAATATGGCCGAAGGAAAGTCAATAGCCTTACTGCCTACGGATGCTGAAATTTCAACTCAACAAGCTGCCGAAATTTTAAATGTATCTCGCCCACATGTTATCAAAATTTTAGAAAAAGGAGAGATTCCGTATAAAAAAGTTGGTAGTCATAGAAGAATACTGCTCCAAGATATTTTGGAATATGATTCTACCTCTAAAAAGAAAAGAAGAAAACTACTCAATAGTCTTGCCGCAGAAGCTCAGAAACTTAATCTAGGATACTAATGATACATTCCCCTCGATTTACTGCGGTTCTAGATGCCAATGTTCTCTATCCTGCTCCAGTTAGAGATTTACTATTGAATCTTGCTGACCTAGAAATATTTTTACCTAAATGGTCTGAAATTATTCAGGAAGAATGGATTAGAAATTTATTGATTAATAGAACGGATCTTTCTAGATCAAAATTAATGAGAACGGTCAATATTATGAACTCCGCTTTTCCTGATGCGGAAGTTCATGAATTTGAAGAATTAATTGAGGAATTAGAGTTACCTGACTTGGATGATAGACATGTTCTTGCTGTGCCAAATACTTGATAGACAAAGACATTACGACCGCTTCTACGCTTATTGGCTATGGGAACAGTGCTGGCGGATTAGTCGTTGCGCAGGCGGTCAATGAACAACCCGAATTATTCCAAACGGTAATTTTAGACCACGCCTATCTGGACGTGATTAATACGATGATGAATGATACCCTTCCACTCACCGTTGATGAATATAAGGAATGGGGAAATCCACAGCAAAAAGAGGTGTATGAGTATATGCAGACCTATTCTCCTTATCAGAATATTAAGCAACAAAAATATCCCCATATACTTTTAATAGGCAGCTACCAAGATTATCAAACGCCAATATGGCAAATCGCAAAATACACGGCGAGACTTAGAGCCAATAATTTGTCCAATTCTGCTATTATTTTGTTGACGGATATGAATAGTGGACACCTTGGAAATACTACAGGAAAAGAGTGGATAAAATTATTTGCGGAAACTTATTCGTTTGTGCATTTAGCGTCTTCTATTAAGTAGTAAGGTGCTAGAATTTTCTAGGATCAAACGATAGATTGGATAGCGTTTTTTCAATACGATTTATTGGTTAAAAGTAGTAATAGGCTATGAGGGTTTGGGTATTGGGAGGGCTTTGCTATCCCTATTGCTGAAAGATTTATCTAAAGCGGATTATCTTATCTATTTGTGTATGCAGCTAGGCAGCTATCGAGTTTTAAATTATAGGACTAATCGACTAGGATTATTTTCTAATTAAGGTGATGTAGTAGGAGTAAGAGGTATGGTCTTTTTTTGTGCTATATTTGATTGTAGTATTTTTTGTTATTATGATTTTTTGTTATACATTTAGGATGATAAGCGTTATTAATCGTTTGTAAATGTTTGCTGACGTTTTAAGAGGGCTTTTGGATAGATGATATATTAATGAGATCATTGGTATGAACAAGTTGCATCTCACCAAGAAAAAAGAAAAAAACTAAATGTTGGAAAAGGAAATAAAAGAGATAAAACATTTAATTTCAAATAATGACCTGTTAAATACTTTCAATATTTTACTAGAAATCACAAAAGAGACAAGTCATTTTAATTCTGTAGTCCAATTTAAAAAGATGTATGCTGAATTACAACAAAATCAAAATTCAGGTTTGTTATCATTTGAAGAATCAGGCAGAATATCTAATAGAATAACTCACGGTCTTTTAAATTTATTAGATAAATTGAATGACTCAAATATTAATGAAACAGAAAATATATATATCGATTTTGACGAATATTTAAGAATAAAAAATGAAGAACTAGAAATTAAAACATATTTGT
Organism: Laminaria ephemera; assembly: GCA_036873875.1. Classification (NCBI taxonomy): domain Eukaryota; class Phaeophyceae; order Laminariales; family Laminariaceae; genus Laminaria; species Laminaria ephemera. Next base: position 12,434 of record JAYJMJ010293590.1, read on the forward strand.
TGGAAATAAATCAAATTATCAGAAAAGGAAAATCTCCAAAAATTAATGTAAGTTTTGCTTTTGAAGAACGGCTAAAAGCAAAAATGCTTAAAATTGAAAATTCAGATAAAGATAAATTTGAAAAAAGAAATTATAAGGCTCGTATCAAAAATATACTACCCTTATTTGTTGAACTAAAAAACAATATAGTTGATAAAATAGGTTTTTTCTTCTCAGTTATAATAGCCCCCCCTTATCGGTTTAAACTAGATGAATACTCTGTGGAAATTTTTAATATAATTATTTACAACGAACAAAACCTTTATTTTAATCGACTATTCGAATTGTTAAACGAAAATAATTTATTAAAAGAGTTAAATGAATTTACGGATAAATCTACTCTTATTACTGAATTTAAAAAAAATAATGAAGGAAAGAATTATCTAAAAGGTACGACAAAGATAGCTTTATATCATGCTGATAGAAATTTGAAACTTGGTTATAGAATTAGAGTAACGAACGAAGAGTTAAAGATGATTGATAAATCTATTATCAAGGTTGGGCTTAAAGATGTAATAGAGGAATTGCATCTTCAATTTTCTCATACTGCAACAAGTCTTCCGTCTGATGTAATAATTAATAAATTTGTACCTGCTTGTATTGATGAGATTTACTATTCTAGAAAAGCAAAAGATGCCCTATCCAAAAACAGGTATGTGTTTTCACTAAATAACTATTATATAAGTATAGATTAAAAATTAAAAAAGGCGAAGATGCAACAAAGTATCAGTTTTCAGCAGCATTATGCATGCTGCCGAAAACAGATACAAACCGTTAGCAGCAAATAAAAAAAACAAAGAAAACAAAAAATCTAAATGAACAGTCCAAATTTTAATAAAAAATACATATGTATTGCTGACAGAAAACATGCAAACCTTACTGCTGTAATTTCTTCCTACTTACATCAAAAAGAAACCTTTTTAAGCATTTTTGAATTTCCGTCAGTTTCAATCAAAAAGCCTAAAGAATTTACTGAAGTTATTGATGAACATTCTATATCAAGGATAAGAGGAGACGATTTAAATATTCAAATAGAGAATGGAATTAATAAAATTGAAGGTTGTGACTATCTAATTCTGATTGGATTAGATGAAAAACAAAAAAGCTACTTATCCTATTTAGATAAATATAATATTATTGAGATAAATTCAATTGATGATGTTGATTCATACCTCGGAGGATTAGCTTTTGATAAAGAAGATTTCTTATCTGTTAAAGCTGACGAAATTCAAATTGGATTATTGATTGCAGGAAGGAATAATCTAAAATTAAGGATTGAGAATACGGCAGAATCAATTACTAATGAATATCATGAAAATTCAGGTTTATTGGTGATTGAGAATAACGAAACTGCATCAGTGGTCTCTGCTATAAATTATGCACTATCTTTAAATTTGGATGTAGAATTAGTTAGTCCATTATCTGAAGGTGAAGAAAAAGAAATTAAATTCTGGATTGAGGATTGGAAAAATGGTAACAAATCAAGTTATACCGAGCTACATGCAAAATTATATGGTCGGATTGATAGAATAAATTTTGCTAACTATGATTTTGCTACTTTTTTCACAAGAGGTGCACCGTATTCCTTAATTATAAAAAATCAAATACCATGTTCTTATGTCCATTTGAATCAATATCCCAATATGTTCATTGTAGACAATATCTTCTACGAAAACAGTAATTAACTTGGTTCTGCTGTTGTATTTTCACCCTTGGAATTTGGAGCAGATGAAGAAACAGATTTTGTAATAAACTCTTTAAAGAAAAGCGAATTCTGGGTAAAAGAGCTTATTGATAAAAATGCATCTTCTCATAATATAGATATGAACATTAAAGAATATCCTTATGATATTTTCCATATTTGTAGTCACGGAGGTGAGGTTAATGGCTTCGCAGTAACTACGGAATTTACGGATAGTGATGGAAATAAGCATGTTGTCGAGTACGATGATGTAATAAGTTTTCAGCCTGAAAGAGGAAAAGAAATGATTAGAATAGTGCGCAAACACATATGGAGAAAATTCAATGGTTTTATTTGGAAAAGTAAGGAATTAGAAGAAAAGAATTATCCTCACCATGTGTTTTCTGATATGATAAATGCAATTATGGCAGAAGAGAAATCCAAAAAAAAATATAACGGAGTGCCAAAATCAATAATTCCTGATTCATGTGCAATTACATGCTCAGACTTTATTTATCAAGCCTTATTTAATATGGTTGCAGGTTTTCATACATCCCCCTTAATATTTAATAATACATGTTGGTCTTGGTCGGGGATTTCTGAATCTTTTTTAAATAGTGGTGCAAGGGGCTATATAGGTACGTTATGGGCGGTAAAAAATAATGTAGCAAAAGAGGTAGCAGAAAACTTTTATGCAAACGTTTTCGGCGATTCAATTATGAATGTTTTACACATTTTAAATACAAAAACTAAAGGAACAGATAGTGAAGATATTTATATTTACTGGGGACTGCATTTTTCAACATTGAAAGAAGTAGAATCAGTTAAAATAAGTCGGGCTAATATTGTTTCTTGTTTATTGAAAGCATATTATAGATGGGAAGAAAGAGCAGGTATACTACCTAAAGGAAAAGCCAAAGACAATGCGCTTGAATTAGCACAATGGGCATATAACGAAATGTTTAATGATTTTTATGAGGAAGCTCTTGAATTATTTAGAAAGAGGAAATCTGCTGCTAACCGAGCATAGCTGGCAAGTTTGCTATACGCTTCACTATGCAGCTATGCGGGGACGTTGTGTGTCATAAAAGAAAAAATGAACCATCAAAAAATCAAAAAAGAATCAAGTCAAATAATGAATGGACTTTTACTAATACTAACAATTCTACTTCAGTTTACTTGTAGTAATCCAGAACAATCAGAATCTGTACACTCAAAAGAATCATCTGAAATAATTAAAGCTAATACTTCTTCAAAACTGAAGTTCAAATCAGCTATAAGGTCAATTTTCGAAGATAGTAAAGGAAATTATTGGTTTGGGAGTCTACAAGAAGGAATAGCAATTTTTGATGGCACTAATTTCAAATACTTTACAATAGATGAAGGCTTATCAGGTAATCAAATTCGCTCAATACAAGAAGATGAAAATGGAAATGTTTGGATTAGTACGGCACATGGAGTAAGTAGTTATGATGGAGTAAAAATCACAAATCATACTCAAATAGAAAATGGAGATTTACAAAATCAATGGACAAAAACAGACAATGACCTTTGGTTTAATGGAGGGAACAAGGATGGAGTATATCAATATGATGGGCAAAAATTGAATTATTTTGCATTCCCGAATCCAAAAGTCATTAATCCTTACAATGTATATTTTGTAACAGGCATTTCAAAAGGAAAAAACAACATGGTTTGGATTGGCACTTATGCTGGAGTTTTTGGATATAATGGTAAAGACTATGTTATCATAAATGATGAAACCTTGGAATTAAAAAGAGAAACAGGTGAACTTCATATCAGAAGCATTCTTGAGGATTCAAAAGGTAGGCTTTGGATAGGAAATAATGGAATTGGTGTGTTATTGAAAGAAAAAGAAGTAATAGTTAATTTTTCTGAGAGTAAAAACTTAATTCATCCAACAAGTTCGCATAGAGAAACTTCCAAGCGAGGGGATAAATCGCTACCAAGCACACTTGAACACGTTTTCACAATCGCTGAAGATAGAAATGGAAATATTTGGTTTGGAGATAGAGATGCAGGAATTTGGAAATATGATGGTAATACAATGACCAATTACACAATTAAAGATGGATTAACAAATGATTTCGCTCAATCAATTTTTGAAGATAAAAATGGCGAATTGTGGTTTGGAATGGCAGATGGAAATATATTCAAGTTCAATGGAAAAACATTTGAAAAACAATTTTAAAAAGAATACGAACGCAGAACATTAAGGAATCTATGCGAATTGGGTCGTCAGGGTCATTGATGTTAGTGGCAATTAATTAATAAAAATGAAACGACAAATTATAGCTTTAGGTGGAGGAGGGTTTTCTATGGAACCTGAAAATCCATTGTTAGATAATTATATATTGGAACAATCGGATAAACAGAACCCAAAAATTTGCTTTTTGGGTACGGCAAGCGGCGACTCTAAAGATTACATCGAAAGATTTTATGCAAGTTTTAAAAAAAAGAACTGCTCACCCAGTCATTTGTCCTTATTTAAAGGCCATACAGACAAAATTGAAGAATTTATACTTCAACAAAATATAATATATGTAGGAGGAGGAAATACCAGAAATATGTTGGTACTCTGGAAGGAATGGGGATTGGATGATATGATTAAAAAAGCATATTCTAATGGAACAATTTTAAGTGGATTAAGTGCAGGTGCTATATGTTGGTTTGAAGAAGGATTGACTGATTCTGTCCCTAATCAACTTAACAAGTTGGAGTGTTTAGGTTTATTAAAAGGTAGTAATTGTCCCCATTTTGATGGTGAATCCGAAAGGCAGAATTGTTATAGAGATAAAATAAAAAATGGAGAGATGAAAGGGGGATTTGCTTGTGATGATGGGGTAGGTTTGCACTATATAAACGAGAATTTAGAATCAATTATATCCTCACGAGAGAAAGGATGTGCATATAGGTACACATTGGAAAACAAAGTATTGTGCGAAGAAAAAATTGAACCTTTGAGACTTACAAAATGACAATATCTAAACACATTTCTTACCAACTGAGGTTTGGAGTAAGTTTACCTCTTGAGTGAAAAAATATAGGAAGAGTCAGGTACGGTATGTTGGCAAAACGCTCATTCAGAAGTTTTACCAACATACCGTACCTGAAGGCACGGGAAAAAGAACTTTATAGCCAATTTCTACCAATTCCGAAGATTTTCGGAATACCTAACGGCACAAACACATCAAATCAGAGTCACACCTGTTGAAATTGTGTTTGATGGTCAACGTCTCGTAAACCATCAAACAATTTCAACCCTCCAACCATCAATCCCTCGCTTTCATCACCCGAATCTCTCGCAAATACGGATGAAAAGGAGTCATTTTTACCATCATCATGCCAGCACCTACCTGTTCCAAGTCGATAGGAATAGCGTTATGCCCTTTATTCAAAGACACTTCTTTGCGGAAAACAGACCTGCCTAATACATCCACTATGGTAATTTCAGAAGTTTGATATTCGTTAGAATAAACAGCTAAATTGAAATGCCCAGTCGTTGGATTTGGAGCAGCAGTAACAATCGCAAAAGCTTCGTTGCCCAAATTTTCAGCTATAGCGGAACGACTACTCCCGCTTCCACGTAGCGCATTTCCAATTTGTAAACTAGCTTCATCATCTTCGTTGGCAGTGCAGCAAGTGCCATTGCCTGGCGTAGAATCTAGATCAGACTCGCCCGTCTGTGTCACTTGTGTATAGATGAAAAATCCATTCGCCGAAAGGCGGAAATAATTGACCTCCAATGTGGCCGTCTCCCCAGGTGCTAAAGTGCCGACTCTCCAAATTTCGTCCCCAGACCAAAGGAAACTTCCTTGCGAAATAGTAACCTCATTGCCACCTTGATAGACCACTTCCTCTGGACTCTTAACACTGACTTCAATATTAGTAGCCGCTTGGAGACCTGTGTTGGTCAAAGTTAAAGGTGCTGTGAAATTAGACCACTGAGCAGGGGTCGTTCCAGCAGACGGAAACGTCAATTCTAAATCTGCTCCATTACCGGGATTGGTGCCACCACAGGTCGGGAATAGCTCCCCTGTATTGGTAGTTTTTACAAAAAGAGACTTATCCGTACCTTCTGTTCCTGCGAATAAATAGCCGCCATCAGCCGTTTCACCGACAGGTTTAATGCTCAATCCGAAGAAAGTAGTAGTGGTGAAATTTTGTCTCCAAAGGGTTTGACCGTTGGCATCCAATTTACCAATAAAAGTGCCTGTTTCTCTTGTACCTGTTACATCTCTATAGGCGACTGCCACCAAAACGCCACCGTCCATAGTAGGTGCTGCGCCATACATCCAATGTTGACGAAATCCATTAGGCGGCGTATCTGAATTAACAAAATCATTTAAATCAACTGTTTGAGCTGCGCCTGAATTAACGTTGATTCTTCCATAAACGGCACGGAAATTATCCGTTTTGGAAGTGACCACCCATTGTCCATCCTCACTTACGCGGGTGTCTTCCCAATCAGCAGAGGGCGTGTCTGAAAGCACTCTGTAATCCCACGTTGTACCTTGGGCAGGAATTCCAAATAAGGTATTATTCCCAGAGGTGGTGTACCATGCGAAAAGACCTCTATTGGGGCCTTCCGTCAAGCGATTAAATCCTCCAAAAAAACCACCAGTTGGCATTTCATCTACTCGTAAAACTGTACCGTTATTGTTCGTTTGCACGACTCTATTGATTGCTCCTCCAGTAGTGGTCACAATGAAGACACCAAAAGCATATCCAAAGGAGGTCTTGAAAACTGAACCAGCACCAACTCCCTGTGCGCCAGCAGGCAGAGTGCCATAATTAATCGGCACGCGTACACCTGTATTATCAAACACAAAAAACAACTCATTACTCACTCTATCAGTATCAATGCTAATTGTTCTTTCGAACGGTCTTGCGGTTTCATTCGCATTGGTGATAGTACCCTCTAGATTTAACTGGTAAGTACCTGAGATGATATTGCCACTTGATGGTGGGAAACTCGTTGCTGGGGTTTGGTAGGTAATATTGTAACCGCCACCTGTTTCGAGTAATTCCACCTCATAATTTACGCCAATTGGGTCAAAACCTTGCGGGGTGTAATTGTTGACAAAAGCACAGGACTGACTATTTGGTTGTTGTGGAATAGTAAACCTCACAGAGAATAAATTGTTATCTTCATTAATTTCAGTGATTTGATTATCCGCATCTACTTTCAAAATCAAATGATAAGTGCCTGCTGCCAAATTGGAGGGTATAGTCGTAGCACCTGGAACCGTCGGAATAGTTCCTACCGCTATATTACCAGTTGGCACAATTCCATCTTGAATGTCCTCATTACTGATGACATTATCAACAGAGATATAGGCTTTTATATTGAAATTGCCAGTCGCAGTTGCTGTTCCTGAATTAATTAAGTCGAAATTATACCGCAAAACTTGACCTGCTGATGGGGTATTGTTGATAAATAAGTTTTGCAATCTTAAATCAGACAGATTGGTTGGTGTCGGTGTTGTTGGATTAGTTGGATTACTACCATTAAAAGTGAATACCGCTTCATCATCTTCGTTAGCAGTACAACAAGTTCCATTATTAGGAGAGGAGTCAGGGTCTACTTCATTCACATCCGTTACCTGACCGTATATTGGAATTGCATTTGCTGTACGAGTGAAAACATTCAAATCAATGGTAACGGACTGATTCGGTGCTAAAGTTCCTACTTGCCAGGTTGGTGTTTTTAACCAAAAATTAGCAAGCGTGCCTTGCGAAGTGGCATACTCGTTTCCTCCCTGTAAAGTAGCTTTATCATCTATCAAAAAACCGACTTCGATGCCCGTGGAAGTTACGGTTCCTGCATTCCTTAATGTGAAGGTAGTCGTAGCATTTGACCAGACACTCACATTGGAAGATGGCCCAGTTGCAGTCAATTCTAAATCGCCGCCGTTGCCTTGTGGACCAGAGCAAGGTGCAGGTGGTGTAACGGTAGCAGTTGTTTGACAAGCAGTATTTGCGTTATCCGTTATTGTTAAGTTCAAAACGCCGAGCGCAATCGAATTTTGACCTATAAATAGTTGCTCCCCATAAGTACCATTGAAAGATTTGGTAAATCCATTTTGCAGCCAGGAAACAGTATAACCGCTTCCTCCGCCAATAGCAGTTGCGTCTACTGTCCAATTATATCCATCATCATTTGGGTCGTCGGTTCCTCTATCATAGCAAGCTGTTTCAGCAACCACTGCATTAATACTACAAGAAGAGGGTGGCGTAACGGTATTGTTTGATTCTTCTACCAAGCAGACATCATCAATAAATACAGGCTGATTGTCGGAACTTGTTTTGTAAAAAAATTCTATACCAACATAAGCAGTATTGGCTGGCGACATTCGGCTAAAAGACAATTCTTCATATCCTCCAGGCTTGTCAACAACAAATGCTGGAGCGTCGAGTGGTTGCCAAGAGGCACTGTAAAACTTGATCGTTGCCTCTGGGTGTCGACGAGCAGTCGTATTGTTTTTATTTACGAATGCCCTAGCGGAGTAGGAAGTGTTTGGTTTGCCAGCAAAGGACTGATTGATGATATTGACGCCTGTTCTGCCGCCTAGTTCGAGGGCTGCCCTGCCCGAATGAGCGTCCGTCGTAATCGTTGCATTTCCTAAAAGGATATTCCACCCCGTAGTACCTTCTTCAAAACTGGGGTTCTGTAATAAATTGTCGGAGCAATTTTGAGCAATAGAGGTTGAAGAAAAGAGTAAGAAAAGACCAGCGAGTATATTCGCTGATGTTATCCACCAATGCGGAAGTCGTGCTAATGTGCGTTCTCTCATAGTTGAATGTTTTTGTTCTTTCTAAAATAAATAGGATAGTGCTTCAACAGTACTTGAAATAAGATGTGAGTACTGTTGTGTTATTCGATGTTTAGTGGAAATCTAGAGTATCTATATAGATGGGAGGATTACAAAAATACAATTTTTTAAGGAGAAGTAAATAACCGATTTAGTATATTTATGATTTAGAAAAGGGGAATACGAAGTTTTTCTAGTTAGATAGGATGGGACACGGATTTACACGGATTGAACGGATTTTCTACTTAGGTCGTGTACAATTAGATGCCATACAGGTCGTTCCATACAGGTCATGAATAAGACATGTACGAACTATTTGGTAACCAAAATTGTACACGACCTAAGTAGAAAATCCTTTCAATCTGTGTAAATCCGTGTCCCATCCTATCTAGTTTGCAAACTTCGTAGACTCCTTGTTTAGCAACAAAAAACAAATAGCAATGAAATACAAAGGCTATAAAGTATATGAAGAGGCAGACTTTTTTAAAAAATATACAGAAAAGAGAGCGAAAAATTTGAATTCTTAGTACAAACAGCATCTAATGAAAATACGACAATTACTAGCAGCAAGCATCTTTAGCCTATTATTTTTTTCAACGCCCACGAAAGCAGAAGTCGTTTATGTAACTTCACAGCAAGAATTTGATTTTGCCCACGATAGTTCGGCAGATTCGATAGTTTGGAGAGCAGGCACCTATTCCAATATCTACATGAACATCTCCAATGATAACCTATATATTGCTGCGGAGACCCTAGGTACTACTATTTTTACTGGAGACTCAAGAGTAGAAATTACAGGTGACTATATTACCTTGCGAGGCTTCCAATTTTTGGATGGCAACATCGGCACAAAGGATGTGGTCAATATCAGGGGAAGTCAGATTCAGATCACACAAATAAATATTCGGGGATACCGCTGCTATAAGTATTTGAGGGTGCGGGAATCGAGTCAGTATGTAGCTATTACCTATTGTAATTTTGAGAATAGACTGAATCTAGATGACCAAAACATTTTGTCTATTCTGGTCCATGAGTCAAATCCTGGCTATCACAAAATACAATATTGCTCTTTTAAAAATTTTGATGGTACTGGAAACGATTTAGGGATAGAACCCATTAGAATCGGATTGAGTACCCAAGCGAATCGCATTAGTCGAACTTTAGTAGAGTATTGTTATTTTACACAATGCAACGGCGATGGGGAAATCATATCCAGTAAAGCACGTCAGAATGTTTACCGATTCAATACATTCGAGGATAATCCAAAAGCCGAATTAGTTCTTCGTCACGGCTCGGAGGCAATCGTGTATGGCAATTTCTTTTTGCGTGGTAAAGGAGGCGTTAGAGTTCGAGAAGGACAAAATCATTATATCTACAATAATTACTTTTCTGAACTGGAAGGCCGAGCTATACAGCTTCAAAATAGAGACTCCGATCCTTTAGATAATATCAATATCGCCTTTAACACGATCATTAATTGCGCTGCGATACTTCTTGGAGGGGATGGCAATGATAAACCTACTACTGTCACTTTTGCCAACAATATTTTTGCTGACCCAGATGGTCTTATATTTAGAGAACCAACTGGCACAGAAAAGTGGATCGGCAATATTGCATCAGATGATTTGGGCATACCAATGCCAGCGAGTGGTATGAAGCGCATAGATCCACAGTTAGCAGAGAATAGCAAAGGTTTTTTTGGTTTAACCGAAAATAGTCCTGCGATTAATGCGGCACTTTCAGGGTATCAATCGCTTCCCGAGTTTGAGGGAATGGAGGAGATAGATGCCGATATTTTGTTTGATCTGATGGGGCAGAATCGACCGTCTGCAAATGCCCAAAAAGATTTGGGGTGTAATGAATATCCCCATAACTTATTGATTGAACCTTTAGCTACAGAAGAGAATACAGGGCCCAGTTATAATATGCCGATGACGACCAGCATACCAAACAGCCCGCTAACCGTCGAAGATTTGATTCAAATTAATCCGAATCCAGTTTCTACTCAACTTCATATCACGGTTCATAGTAAGCGTAAGATTGATCTTAGGATAGCTATTTTTAATTTAGAAGGCAGACATATATCTACCATTGCAGCGGAAAGCAATTTTTCGGGAGACATTATGCTATCGGAAAATATAGAACATTTACCATCTGGCACTTATACTGTTCGTGCAATTGGCAACGACCACCAAGAAAGAGTCCAACGAGTACAAACTATTAAATTCATTAAAGTTCTTTAAAAATTGGTATAGATAAATCGTGTTGTAACTACTCCGTTCAATTTACGGATTAAAGTCATAGAATTGACAATAGTAAAAAGATATAAAAATAGTTTTGCTAAAATGCTTAAAATTGCTTTGTGAAATCCGAAGAAAAAATACAAATTCTTGAAGCGGAAAATGCTGCACTAAAAGCAGCTAACGCTCAACTAACCGAACAAGTCAAATTGTTAACGGATAAGGTTATGTATTTACTTAAACAATTCGAAAAACAAGGCATAAAAAAAGATAGTCAAAATAGTCATAATCCGCCGAGCCAAGATAAGGCTAAACCTAAGCGTAACCAAAGTCTACGCCCAAAAACAACTCGAAAAACAGGTGGTCAACCAGGGCATAAAGGGCACACACTTGCTCCAAAGGAAATACCGGATGAAGAAGTAGATTTAAAAAGTAATTTTTGCAACAAGTGTGGAGAAGATTTATCTGACTTGGCACAAGAGTTTGTATCAAAGCGTCAGGTAATACAACTTCCCCCAATTGAGCCTGTTTATGTACAGTATAACCAATATGGCTGTGGTTGCCTTTGTGGTCATTACCAAAAAGCAACTTATCCAAAAGATGTTCTTGCTCCTATACAGTATGGCTCAAGTGTTATAGCCTTGGTGAGTGGAAGCTGGAATGTCTTTTTTCTGGACAGCTACCAACTGAGAAAATGGTACGGATTTTTTATCGGTTCTGTTTTTTCTGGTGTGATTGGAGTTGGTTTTTATCCTTTGATGGGTAGCCGAGTTTGGTGTCGTTTTGGTTGTCCAATGGCGGCTTTATTGGGTTTGCAACAAAGATTTTTTAGTCGTTTCCGTATCACGACAAATGGCGGTCAGTGTATTTCTTGTGGCAATTGTTCGACCTATTGCGAAATGGGTATTGATGTCCGCGCTTATGCGCAAAAAGGACAAAATATTGTTAGAGCTTCCTGTGTAGGTTGTGGGATTTGTGCGGCAGTTTGCCCACGTGGTGTATTGCGTTTGGAGAACGGTTCAACTGATATTAATGAGCGTACAGATGATATGCGGACGATCCATATTTCTGCTGATGGGATTGGGATTTTGAGTTGATTTATTGGGGGATTGTAAAATTGTAAAATTGTGTGATTGTGGGGCTGTCTATGGTTTCGTATAACGGCTGGCACTCAGCGGTGGTGGCAGCTTTTGCTGAGAATGAACGCTGATGCTTTGTTCCTTTTGGGAGTGTCCACTAAACTGTGTCACCCTTGAATATGTTTAGTAAATCGTTCGCCAAAAGTTTCTATAAGTTCTCTTCTGATATTGTTCCATTGATGGACTTTTTTATTCCATTTTTTTCGATTCCTCTCAAGAGCGAGAAAGAGTTGAATCAGCAAAGCTTTGTCTGAAACCCAGGCTCCCTTAGTTTTGGTTACCCTTCTGATCTCGCGATTGAGATTTTCAATGGCATTGGTGGTGTAAGTAATTTTACGTAAAGTTACACTTAAATCCATACCTGCCATTAACTCGTCCCAGTCTTTTTCCCAAAGTCGAACCACCACATCATATTTGCCTTTCCAGTATGCTCCAAAATCTTCGAGTGCACGACGGGCAGCAGCTTCATTAACGGCATGATAAACAGCTTTAAGCTGCTGAAGGACCTTTCTGGAGTCCCCACTATCAAGAAGCCTGAAGCAGTTGCGGATTTTGTGAACGACACATCGTTGAATCCGGGCTTGTGGGAAAGCAGCTTCCATAACAGTTTTTAAACCAGTCAGTCCATCACTGCAAATGATAAGTACATCCTCTAAACCTCTGTTTTTTAGGTCTTCAAGGCAACGTCCCCATTCAGTAGCACTCTCGGCTCCCTGTCCAGGATAAAGGGCAACTAACTCACGCTGACCTTCTGTGTTAATACCATAAACCACATATAGAGCAATCGTGTTTACACTACCATTACGACGTACTTTAAGATGTACAGCATCAATAAATAAGACAACAAATAGTGAAGGTAGCGGACGTTCATGCCAGGCTTTTACCTGATCCCAGACGGAATTGATTACCAAAGAAATCCGACTTTCACTCATTTCTGCGCCATACATCCGCTCCAAATGAGTACGAATATCTCCCACAGAATTACTCATCGCATACAGCTCCAAAATTTGATGGTCAAAACCCAAACCTAACTGGTGCTGACGTTTTTTAACCGTCACTGGTTCAAATGTACCATTACGATCTCGGTCATATTCAATAGGAATTTCGCCAAAATTCGTTCTGATTTGTTTGCTTTGCTTACCATTACGCCGATTGGATAAGCCTTCTCCACGTTCTTCGTCCAGATGATGTTGTAGTTCTGCATCCAAAGCACCCTCAACAAAATCTGCAATTAAAGGCTTTAGTAAACCCTCTTCTCCTGTCAAGGCTTTACCTTGCATTAAACCAGCTATTACATCTTTGCGGTAAGCAGCATAGTCAAAATTGTCCTTGTTGGCTTCTTCTGATTTTTTCTTATCTTGTTTCATGTTTCAAATTTAAGGAAAATTAAACATGACACAGTTCATGGCACACTCCCGCACTTTTCGGAGTTGGTTTCGGCTCCGCTCAACCAACTATAATTTCGGTTGTCCGAGCGGAGTCGAGGACAACGCTGGGCTGGCTCCGAACTATTCTCCTTTTATCAAATTAAAAAACGTCACTGCGCCCTGTATCTGGTTATTTTCATTCACTACGGGGGCATAATTAATCGGGAATTTTTGTGTTTTGATCCTAGCCAACATTTCATTAACCGTCGCTTCTTCTGGGATGCTGAATGGTTCTGTATTGATCATTTCCTTTACGGAAATGTTGTTTAACTGGCTAATATTTTTAATCAAGGCTCTTCTTATATCTGCATTCGTAATCATGCCAGCTAAACTCATATTCGCATCTGCAATAAGGACAAAACCCAGCTTATATTGTTCTATAGTCTGCAAAACATCCAGAAAGGTCATTTGCTCGGCTCGCAGGATGGGCGTTTCTCCATTGCCCAGCATAAAATCTTTGACCCGACAAACCGATTCAAACTGGTCACCTTTTAGATTGAGCATGGCTGCACCGAGGTAATCCGACCGAAATAGATAAGAACCCGATACGACAGATGAGACGCCCATATTGCGAAGAATAAAGGAAATCTCTGCATTTACGCCACCATCGACATGGATTTTTTTATTGGGAAAACGTTGCGCGAAAGCGCGTACTTTTTTAAAATTAATTTTATTGAAATGTCCACCACTTTGTCCAGGCGTAGTTGCCATAATCAGAATAAAATCGAAGCGGTCTTTATAGTCCTCAAAAACTTCAATATCCGTATCAGAAGTAATTGCCAGTCCTAGTTTTCCGGTAATCGTTTCAGGAATAATAAGTGGCTGTGTGAGTTTCTCGTATTGAAAAGTAAGGTATTCAACAGGCGTTTTTTCCAAAAGAGGGAAATAGCGTTCCGGCTGTGCAGAAATAATGTGCAAATCGACCAGCTTATCGCCAAATTGTCGAATCTGCTGAATGTCTTCAAATACTTTTGGGTCGTCATTGCAATCGACATGGTACATATCTATCCCGTGTTCATCCAGTTCGCGGACGATG
>JAYJMJ010293625.1:0-10568 GCA_036873875.1 Laminaria ephemera
CTGCTCATGCTGGGCGAAATCGAAGACGCAAACCGAGCCGCCGACGCCTCGGAAGCTACCGCTACGCCCGCCGCCCAATATACGCCCAAAATGGTGGATCCGAAAAACTGCGATGCACAGCTCAATCTTGCGAATTTTAATCTGGAATTTTAACACCGTATTCGTGACGCCCGTGCAAAATTATGTCTTTCCTGGCTTTTTTATGTTGTTTTTTTCAGATGAGTTTTGGTTGATTTTATATTTTTGGGGTTTCATTTTCAGTGCCCAGCTCGTAGGCGCTGACAAATGTAGTCCAAAGAGCACAATGTGATTTGTCTTATTCTCGCTGCAGTATATACTATAGGTCTACCAGTGTGAGTTACCTACACACACAATTCATCACAGCCATCCGTGCCGACTCGAACGAATCTTCATAATGGATCCGCGTGCAGAACAACCTCTCGGGGTGCTCTATGATATGCACTATCATATTGCTGTATAGGTACCAGGTTTGGTACGCTGTTTATATCGCCCGCGGCTAGAGATCTTTCTTACACGAACGGGCACAATCGTGATCCCGCATTTGTGCGGTAACCTTAAGTGCTGGGCCCCAGTTTAGTGCCGTTAAAATTGCATGTCACGACCTCTTTGTACATAATGCGGGCACGCATCATAGTGCGGGGTCTCACTTTAATGGGTGTTTTGACGTACTAAAAAAGCAATTTTATCAACACCAACACGAGGGGGTCCCAAGATGCTCGTTGTTTCATCACGAGTCAGTTCTCAATTATTTGTGAGCCTTAGTAGCGATCCCTTGTTGGCAACCCAACCTAGACCACACGCACTACGTACTTTTGAAAAACGGTGCATCCAGCCCGATGCTCCAGTCGCCCGATCTCCCCCGGTTGCCTGTGTTGCTTGTCAGTCCAGTCCAGGTATCCAACCAAGAGACCTCTCACACACGCCAACCCGAGTATCGACTCCAGGCGTCCATGATACAGGAAAGAAAAGGCTCAAATGCCTGGCTTGGTTGCGCAATCCAACGACTATCCCATGCCTGTTCACGTAATCAGCGGGAGCCCCAACTTGCTTGCGGTCGACGTGCGTTTGCTCACCTGCACGAGACGAGTCCCGCACTAGACTCCTCATGATGGGCACATTGCTCATTGCGAGTAAATACTCCGACTCTATTTCCCGGGAAGGACATGCTTTATGCCAACTACTAAAATAAACCTCCTTCGTCCGTTACTTTGTTTTCGTATGTTTACAGACAAACTTATCAATTTACCTACCGGTACACGGCAGAGTTCGGATCTATATTCCGGAGGATCGTACTTCGTACCGGCTGCCCCGTCGAATGCCACGAATGTGACGCAACATGGTGGTAAGGTCGAAACAAACCTCCACAAGCATTTCAACGTCTTGCCAAACATATGCTTCATGACGGAATCACCTTTCGGTACCTTCACCAATGGCGTCTGCATTAGCCTTTATAGATGTCACTTCATTAACAGACAGAGTTACGCTAGTAATTGTCCTTTTCAAAACGATGCACCGCAGGAGTAATGGCATAACGTTGTGCCCCAAATATGATGAGAGCAAGATTGGTCTACCCCTCTCCGTCTACGTTCAATTTCCTCCCCCAGTAACACGAAATGAAATTAGAAACAGCAACACAGAAAGACGACACGGCGACAAGCGTATCATGGGGTAGCATGAAGAAATGTCTTTCGACGCACGAACAATATGATGAACTATGACGACCCATCTAGCTAGATGATACTCCCTCCACACTCGCAATCGAACGACAACCGGGATAACCGAACCAAGACACAACGACGTTCGAGATCACTTGGCATCTATCAAAACAAGCACTCGGTTTTTACGTTGACGGAAGGGCCCCTTCCGGAACCGGTTGGCGGGATGCTACGACTGCTCGTTCTGGCGGGTGTCGGCACTGTGCAGACCAGCCCGTGCATGGAGCTGCCGTGATGTACGCAGTGGGTAGGCTGCTTCCCATGGAGCCCCCACGTAGACCTTATACCACAATCCGTCACGATGCATGGGGCTTTGAAATATATTATTTTGTTGCCCAACACATCGCTTTTATGGCGGCTACATACAGTGGCTGCAACGGCGTCTGGTGCGCCCCAGCTCGGTGTCCTTGTGCACAATCTAACGGAGCAACGCTTGCTAACGACGTCCACCATTCCGACCTCGGCGTGTGCCTTGCAGAAAGCTGCCGCCCTCCTGCCATCCTCGTTGAATGTTGGTATCTTCGAACAGGAGCCATGCAAGCAACGTCGGTTGCGGACGTCCACCATGTCGACTTCAGCATGTCGCTTGCAGTACATCGGCGTCCTGCTGCCAGCGGTATTGTAGCTGGGTCGAGACGTGCAGGAGTCATATAAGCAACGGATGCCACAGACATTTACCATGCCATGCTTCGCATGTTGTTTGCAGTAAGCCGGAGTCTTACTGCCCTTGACATTGAACGCTGGGTGTATACTGCAAGAGTGATGTGAGCAACGTTTGTTGACGACGTCTACCATGCCGTCTTCAGCGTGTTTCTTGCAGTAAACCGGTATCGTACTGCCCTCGACATTGAAGCTACTATAAGTCTTGCAATCCAAATGCGAGCAAAACTTGTTGTGAACGCTAATCATGCCGGGGAGAGAATGATGTTTGCAGTACATCGCTGGCTTGCAGCCCTTGTAGTTGAAGCTCGGTTGCCTCGTGCAGGATGCATCAGAGCATAACCTTCTACTGACGTCCACCATGCCGTCCTCCGAATGTGGTCTGCAGTATCCTGGTTTTCTCTTGCTTGCGACATTAAAAGTCGCCCGCTTCGTGCAGGATTGATATAAGCATCGCCCCATCTTCGAGAACGTCTGCTGCTGCACTTTGCCTGGGCGGCATCAAAAGGAAGCGTGAACACACCAGAGAAGTATTCAGATGAGTTATCACTCTTAAGAGTTTAATAATAATAATCAACGAACGACGCATTCGACGCCCTCGCGGTCGCAGCCCGCGCAAGCATGGTGATACTTTGGTGTTGCAAGATACCTGATTCGTCGTGGAGTATACTGTACGTCACTACGTTCGTGTACGGTTGTACTCTAACCCTTTTGTTGTGCGCTACTAATGTTTTCTATTCGCATTCTAATATATTAATGAGACGGTGTAAAACCATTACGGACACCAGTTAAGTTGTCTGAAACGTCAAATGCAAGTACGCCATCCATCATTTAAATAGAATATTATCAGAGTACAAGCGGTTTACTTGTCTGACCAATCACGACCAACCGCACGGATAATAAGCCAGCACCGAAAACGAACAGCTCCAGCGCACAACCACTGAACAATCACAAGATTGCCGTGGAAGTCCCGTGCACGAAAGGAAGCAGGTGCAGGCGCGTGGGGGCAGGTACTCTGTCTTGTAAAACGGCACCGCTATATGGTGTAGCACAAGACAGCTAAGGGTGTCCGCTCAACGAAGAGCAGGAAGCCGAACGGTGCCAGGGTGGCCAATAACGTCTAGTGCGGTCGGCTATTTTCGAGCAAACAACGGAGCCAACCTCTACATGCAATGGCCCAGGGCTACATTTCAACTCGTTTTTTTTACCGCGGCACATCCTTGGCCTTTTCCCAAACGATGGCGATCGTCAAAAACAATGGAAAATCGTGACCGGAAGGTCGCTGCTGCCTCTGCACTGATGGAGTTTCGTCCATACTGTGCCTTAATCGATTAAAGTTGTTATGATGCAGTCGTACGCACTACTTCCACTGGATAGATTTTTTGTGTTCCTGACGTTCGGCTACATACTATTGCCCAGAACTTAGCACGCGCGAACTCGTACGAAGTCATACGGATGCGAGGTTCACTTTGATATTTCGCGTGTCACAAGCTAGCAACATCGATTTTACGGAGACGGCCCACCCCAGAATTACTGCAGTTCCTATTGGAGACTGTGAGGCCACAATGGAGTCAAAATATGTTGGGATGTACAAATTTTGGCGATGAAACAACAACAGCAACAGCAATTACAATTGTTCACCATCCAGAAACGCCCACATGTTGACGAAAGCGAATCATATCGTGTCGAGAGAGTTGATAAAGACAGCCACACTCTAAAAACATCCTGATACGATAATAGTGGCACGTAGTTCTGTTTTTAGAAGATAACGAGATGCTGCTTTGACAACAAAATGTGACAGGGGAGTTGTTGACGTACAGGGTGTGTATTGCTTGGTTGGCGGACACAGTACAAAAAATGAGTCAGGTAACATCAATTTGTCGCCGAACGATGTGCGCAAAATGTGACTGTCTGTCGTGGCATTTGTCGATAGATGCCAGCGTTCCCCGGTGTAGTAGATGAATCTTGTCTTGATTAACGTCAAAGTCGTTGGTTCAAGTGGCCCCGTGTGCACACTCACCTCGGTAGGGACATGTTCGTACGTAAATACTTACTAGCAGAATACGCGACAGCATGATTTAGCAAAATTCGATGAAAATCGACGAGTATAAATTGCTGATAAACGGTGGGAATGCTCAAACCCATCCGGGATAGAAATGAAGGCACGTACCGGGGGGGCAAGAGAAGATACCTGTGACCACGTCATGCTCAGAACGCCTGCGAGAGGGAAAACCTCCCTACGAGTTGAGCTACAGTAGAAATGAAACGTGATGATTCAAAATACTACAACAAAAACAAATGTTGGCTTCGTGCTAGTTAAGTTCAGATTCGGAACTGCCACTTATTTATTTAATTGATCCTTCACCAAGTTCACTGAGGCTGCAACTATCTGAGAGACGCAGTCATCAACCATCTTCGACGAGCCACCGCTAAACCCATTAACGCGCGTAGCCGTTCTAAACCTTCAACGAAAAACTGCAGATGGGAGTAAATGAAAATATTCCAGCGTATTTCGCGAGTCGCGGTAAGGCTCTGCCATCTAACGCACTCCCAGATCAAAATCACAGAACCTACGAAAGGCTTCCGCGGCGGCCTGGACCGCCGCCAGACGCCAGCTTGGGCGAAGTCAAAATTCATGCCAGCATTTCTTCGCAAGATGGAGGTTAGACGTAATGGCAAGAGTTGAGAGGGGCCAACGACCTGCACACGTAGGAATAACAATGACAGACGCAGAAAAGCTCTACCGTGATAATGAAAGTGTACACATACGTGTGTTCTCGAATGTTGATCACAAGCCGGACACAGAGGGATGTACATTCTTTGACTTGTTTGCGGCAAGTCGCGGGTTGCCACAACATGCCACGGCTATCCGCGGCGACGCTCACGGCTACCCACGGCATGCCGTGGCATTCCGTGGCAAACCGCGGTTACACCCGCGGACACCCGCGGATACACCCGTGGCTGTTTCCGTCGGTGTTAGCGTGGGGCTAACCGCTGTCACACCCGCGGACATCCGCAGATATACCCGCGCCCGTTTCCGTGGGTACTGCCGTGGAGCTAACCGCGGCTATTGTCGCGGATACACCAGAGGCCGTTTCCGTGGGTATGACCTTAGGGATAAACGCGGTTACCGCCGCGGATACACCCGCGGTTATTTCCGTTCATATCGCCGTGCAGCTAACAACGGCTACAGCACCAGATACACACGCGGCTGTGTCCGTGGACACAGCCGTGGAGCTAACCGCGGTTACTGCCGCGAATACCTCCGCGGCTGTTGCCGCGGACGTTTTGGTTGGGGTTGCCGCTGATACATCCCCGGCTGCTTCCGTGGGTGCTGCCGCGGACACATGGACACGGCTGTGGGCATTGCCGCGGATGTTACAGGGGACACTGCCATGGCAGGTGCCGCGGAAATAGGCCGCGGCTGTGCCGCGAACGTTGCCGTGGAAATAGCCGAGGGGGGTCGCCGTCGTAAGTCGCGGGTCGCCATGGGATGCCGCGGAAGATGCCGCGACTTGCCGTGGAAACCGCCGTAAAAAAGTCAGATAATGTGCATCCGTGCTGACACACGCAGTAAATTTGCTGCACAGCTGCATTTGCTGCGGTCCACATCTTTCTACGGCACGCCAGGGGTTCGACCGCGCTTCTTGTCATACTCCAAAAACAGAAGCACCCCAATCGTATTGCACTGCTGTAGTACTGATACAATTCGTTGTATTTTAGGTATTGCACGAGTCACGTACCAACACGGATAACACACGATTGCCAAAAACTGGTCCTATGGACTGCTGTTGTTAACTGTTCCGATACACACGTATCCTCGCCGCATGTGCGATAAACCTATCACAGTGAAGCAGCAGCATAGCTGCTGCTGCTGTTTCTCCGCACCCCCTCCTACCTCCAGCTCCCTGCTCTGAGCGAACAGCAAACCAATTTCATATTTTCATCCTCAATTGAAATTTATTAGTAAGCATGTCGAAACATTAGCAGGACGTCGATGATAAAAAGGTTTGATCGATCCTCTCGAATACCAAATAACTGATGTGCTGACCTTGGAATACGCAAAGGAAGCGATGAACATACCGAACAGGAGACTAAGCGCCATGTATCTTGCCTTGACATCCCTGTGTGCCATAGTTGCCGTCGTGTTCTCTATTATGAGGGTTCGACATTTGTCCTACTCGCCAACTGAAAAGTTCAGTATGTACCACACGATAAAAAAAAAACACAATCACTGTCGTCAACGCAACGAGACGAGGAGGACATGATGCATTGCTGTCTGTGCAATCACTGTCATAGATATCGATCTCCCCATGGCCCACACGGGGACACCTACGGCAAGATTTCCGAGCGATAGGGTAGGTCCGCGGTCAAAAAGCACGCGCCAGAATGAAACGCGCAAAAGTAAATATTGGGTTAGCGTTTAAGACGAACACACACGTGAGGTCATCGAAATGGGAATATTTCATCGATATTAAGACTAAAAGTCCCCGCACAGTACGCGTGCGAGCGGTGCGGGCCGGTGCACGGCACCGACGGGTAGACACGGTAAAGGGGTACACCCCAGCCTAGATAACACGCGGTAAACGTTGTCGGCGGTGGGGGGTAATCTGTCTTTCATCTGCGTCTGAGAACTATGACACGGCTATCAACACTGCTAAGGTAGTTTGGATCCTTAAGCTCGGACCAGCCCCACCTGCTGTATAAGGGATATGCAACAGAGGCACCTGAACCCCTGCCGGAGGACGGGGCGGGTAGAGCTCAATTCGGTTTGGATTAATCCACCTCCCATGAAACCGCATCGTGCTTTCCGTCGAACTTTGTAGTCTTCCCTGTGCTGTAAGTCTTGCCTTTGGCATGCTCGAGCCGTGTTTATCCCCTCCACAGTACGGTAATTAGCAGCCAACCCAACATGCAACGACAGCTGAGCATGACTGCCAGCAGCTTCTCTCACGATCTACCATGTGTAATCAATAACGGTAACCCTAGGTGCATACGAGGAGTCATCTATCACGTGAAAGCAATCGTGTTAGATCTAGTAGCTGTAGCTCTCACGGGTGACAAGGTCGGTACCGAGATCAAACCGTAACCCCGACCAAACACACCTAGGCTTGAAACCCGGGGATCATCCCTTTATGTCTGCAGGTGTGAAATGTAACACAAAAACGGCAGCCAAGGCCTAACCATATCGCTGATCACAGCCAGAAACGCAAGATCTGAAAGCCAGCAACGACTCCAAAATGTCCACGTAGGCGTGAACAAAAACTAGAGACCAGCACATAAGCCTCAAACACATAACTAACCCGAACTCAAAACCGAAAGGCTTATAACCCGGAGATGGTACCTTAATGTCTCTAGGTATGATGATGTCCGAGATCGGCATTTAAGTTCCCAACCATATTACAAACGATATCCTCTACCGGTACATGAAACGAAAGGCCCGAAACCGAAAAAGTGGCTCATAAATGTCCCGTTAGTCGTGTATAAATATCGCCTAAATAGCCTTGACTCATACTTTCCGCAGACCGCAGACACTGTCGTGCAAAAGATCGACAGGTTCTTGAAAACCTGTCCAAAAATCAGATTCAGATATATTTATAACATCTCAACTGAAAAGGTGGTTTGAATTCAAATCAGCTTCTGTCTGAAGATAGACAGACCAAATGTTCTCCAGAAAAGTCAAGTCTACCCTCAACCCTTTTCAGAATTGAGAAGCAAAACTACCACGTACGGTACACATGAAGAAGCTGAGTGTTTACAGTGTAACTTCTTGTGTGTGGTTGTGTGCGGGACCGTCACCAAGGATATAATATTATATTTAAGCGGGTGATCTCGTCTGTCAAGTTTAAAGCTCATCAAAACACGACGAAGTATGCAAACATAAATGCTAAGATTTCCATGCGACAGCTTACCACGACTGTATGCTGTAGTGGCTGGAAATAGTCGTGCACATCTATCAAATGTACTGCTCCCTGTTTATATTAGTTACGGATGCATGGTTCGCGGTTTTGATGCATGGGATGCCGCAGAAGTTCTCTAGCGTCATGTATAGTCTAAACAGAATGCACTATCGACAGCAACAGCAACAGCAGCAGCACCGGCGACAGGCCTATTCCGATATGTACCAGTATTACGACATGTATTTTGCGTGTGATATTTATACGAAGTATCTACTCTTTTAATCCAAAACTAACTCTGCTCCCACTACCTCGGTAACCTGTAACGCAAACGCTAAACGCATTCCAAACACTCCTACTGCAACTGCTGGTACTGATGCTGGTGATACCATCACTACAACCTCTGCTTAGACAACTTTAGGTCAACATAGACTAATATTCGTAAAGGTGAAAACCGCGGTTACACCTTTACTTGTGCATTATAGCCTTAGGGGATTTTTTTTTTTTTCGATTCGCGTCAGTGCACAAACCTAGCAGTCACATCGCTACTGGTCATAAGTTTTGAGAAGACATGGCGTCGTCGACGAGATAGAGCAGCAGCACCAGGGCACGGCTGGCATAATGCTGCCGTATCGAGGACAGCAATGTAGGCGTACAGCTATCGTCGTTCTCCTGCACCATGTTGCAAAAAGGGCACTGCGCCATGGTACCACTATAGTTCACATGTCCCTTTGAGGCCACAATCACCGACGCCGATGCTGTTGTTATGTACGACTTCCGTTATCTCGTACAGCAGCAGCGCAGCCCAGCAGCTGCAGCTTACGAACATGCAGCCACATGCAACCGTGACATATCGTTCATATCAACACCCCTCTATAAACAAGAGCAGCAGAACTGAGAGGTGTGAGCAATTGCAGTATATCTTCTCTGTAACCGCGCCCTGTATAACTTTCTTGGTTTTATCAAGCACCAGGTACGTCGGGTAAACGCACGGACGGCTGTCCATACACAATTAAGAATAGAGTGCAGACGTGTCTCAGGTTTGTCAGAAAATGATATCATGCCCTAAGATGCCATGCCATGCCATGCCATGCCATGCCGCCAGGGCGGTGCCCCATCAGAACGAAACCTGCATTTTTTGGCGACATAAGGCGCGGAATTGGTGTGGGACCTTGTTTGCATTTCATGAAGGGGCGGGCCTCAGCACAATGGTCTATTGTAGCGTGCACTCTAACGATCGCCTATTTTTACTCGAATACTGTGCACCAACATTCCCGCAGAATCCATGGTAATACATTTACCTGACCTACAACACAAAGCAATACTCGCACCTTGATAGATAATGGTCTCTAGCGCAAGCTTTCCAATTCCTTCCAATTGTAGTGGTGGTGTGTCGCCAGGTCATCGAAAGTCTGCGTGGTTTGGGTGGATGACAAACCAACCGTCCCCAATCCCCAATAAACACGCCAACAATATTTCCAAAAAACTCGAAAAATGCAAAATGGCATGCCGAGCCAAGCTGCATTTGGTGCCTACATTTTCGTTTCCCTCCGTGTTGACTACGGTGCCTTTGCAAAACGGATGTTGGTACAGATATAGCCTCGGCGTCGCTCCTTATTATCGCTAGATCATCACAGAGGTCGGACTAACGGAAAGGGAGGTACTGTACTGTCGTTTCCAACTATTTGAGTTTGTTCTTCTACCTTACCCACGTCGGACGTTGGCTAGGTCTTGCTCTGAGCTTACAAGTCGAAGAACGGTGCGCATCGCTGTCTAGACTCCATGTTCCGCATGGTGTCGGTGTTGGGTGTGGCGCTCGTGGTAAGAGTGTGTGCTGCATGGGTGAACGAGTTCGACTCGTTTGGTTCATTTTTCAGTGTTCATGCATTCCTACTTTGCTGTCATCATCATACTTGAGTTGCTCCGTACGAATAGGTACGACACACACACGCGAAGATATTGTGTTTCAACAGAGGGCGTGGTTACATACCAAGTATAGTATACAAATACGGACAAAAAATGTGAGATCAGGAACCGTGATTAAATTTATATGAAGCAATATGATTGGCTGAGATCCAACCGCATGCTCCCAAGCTGTTCCCTGTCTGCAGTCTGCAGGGCCAGCCGCTGTGCACCCCACCATACGTTATATCTGGCGTCCCCAGTGGCTCAGTTGGTAACCTCGTAAACCTTCTTGGGACTAAGTTGCAGGTTCGAACCTCTCCGGAGTGAAAAATCGCAATTTAGCAGTGGAAAGCGATACTTTATTCGTGAG